>WNNJ02000186.1:0-27303 GCA_012934845.2 Pomphorhynchus laevis
TATTCTATATACACCGTATAGTCAGACCCGTCGCGATCTATGGCGCCGAATGCTGGCCAATGACTAAACATGCAGAGTGTCGATTCGTAATGATGGAGGCCAAGATGTTGAGGTGGAGTGCCGGAGTTACACGTATAGATCATATTCGGAACAATGATCTCAGGGCAAAATTTGGTGTAGCGCCGATATTCTACAAGTTACGCGATACTTAATTGCGGTGGTACGGTCACGTCCTCCGCGTTGATAAAGACACATTGGCAAGGATGAGGTTCGACCTCAAAGTGGAAGGAAAGCGCCTGAGAGGAAGACCAAAGCAGCGTTGGATCGACACCATAAACCGTGATTAAGCTAACGTCGACCTGCAATCGAGAGACGCCGTAGACCGCATGAAGTGGAAAAGGAATTCAAAAGTAGTGGACCTTGCCACCATATGGGACAAGCGCTGAAGAAAAAGAAGAAGATTATAATATTATTTATCATAATATATCTTTATATTAATAAGTACATTAATATAAAGATATTAATATATATTATAGATAATTTTATTATATAGAATTAGTTAGTATTATATAGTATTGTTGTTAGGGCAATATTATAATCGATCCAGTCAAGTATTTAATATTGTATATATTCAACATTATATGGTCAATACTTATAAATGCGGAAAACGTACTTAACAGGGTATTGGAAACTATCGCAGTTCATTAGCAATCAAATTTTTACGCCGGCTTGTGCCTTTTACCTTTATCAAAATGATCAAGATTTAAAGTGTGTTCAAAAGCTTTTTCTATTAATGAAATATAGCAGATATTTCATTATATTCCGGATCGCAAAGCGATAGTCAATACCAATAAATAAATGGGAGAAATTGGCATAACTGGATACTCCTAAAATTTATAAAAATATCATACTACGATTATTACGAATATAATGTTGTACAATTAAGCATATATATAACACGTATCTTTTTAATTTGTTAGAAATATAATTTAAATATTCAAAACAAATAACTTTGCAATCTCTACAGAATATCATGATCAATCATATTGTGTAGATCGATATTATAACTTACTTATTTAAAATTTATATATAATTTATAATAATCGATATTATAACTTACTGATTTAAATAAAATATTAGAGAATAGATTAACAACTTATTTTCATTCTAATATACTTGTTAATATACTCGTGATAAGTGATTGTTTATCAATTATAATTAATAATCAATTAACAATTATTATAAACTTTTTATTATTTGAAAGCATTTAATATATACACTTTTGTTCGTTTAACGCTTATTAGAAATATATTTATATATATTATTACAGGAACGAAGAAGAAAATATCCTTTATTTGATTATAATTCTATATTTCGATAGCTCCTGCTATCATTATTAGGATTACAAAAGAATGTTTCGTGAAACATTTTTTTGTAATCCTGATGATTACAAAAAAAACATTTTTTGTAATCCAGCTATCGAAATACAGAATTTTTATCAAATAAAAGATATTTTCTTCTTCGTTCATGTAATAATATATATTTGAAATAAAGGAAGATTGTGGGTTTAGTATTTATTATATTTTTATATATAATGACTTATTTTTGTTATATAAAGTATATTAATTAATATATTTGAAACAAAACAGTGTATGAATTATTAGTAGAGCATATTCTTCTAGAAAAATTGCTTTTGTATGCAAAGTTTGCTACAATTTACAAATTTAACCCAAAGTAAGTAAAATAACACAGTTTTTATGCAAATGACAACGTCGGATATCGAATATTTTTTGAATTTTGAACTTTCAGCCTATAATATTTATGAAATTTATTTCATATCAGTCTATAATATATTTCAGTTAAAACTAAATTATGATTTCTATAATGGAGTATAAATTATACAATATATAAATTATTTTGATATAAAATATTAAAAATCCTATAACAATTATTTATTTTATTATTTAATTATTAAATTTTGATTTAGCGTTATTATGTTTTGTTTATTTTATAATTATATTAAATACGTAGACTCAGTTAGCTGATTTGATAATTTGTAAATATCGATTTAATTTTAAATCTAATATCGATTATTTAACACGAATTAAATGCATATCTTAAATTAATATTTAATATTTATGCTCTTATTTCTAGCTAAAATAACAGGCAAATGCAATCTATGAAATGTCTGAATAAAAATAACTGCCACGTGGATTTTTCTTGGAATTAATCCAGGTATTACTTTCAAAAATAGATAAAAATGATGTACATTAATAGAAGCAAAACAAATCTAGAATGTAGCTTTCAAATGTGTCGAAATCTGTATTACATTGCAAATCAATCAATTTGGATTATCGATTTACAAATCTATATTTTATAAATCAATAATTAATATGTGCTAATGTCTTTTTTACTTCTTGCATATAAAATTTGCTTTTAATGTGATAGCCTGTAAACCAATTTTATAATTATATGTTCAATTAGATCATATCCATTAGTTTTTATAATTAATTTTGTATAATCGATACACATACTGAAGAGAGTGTAAATAAAAAGAATATTAATAAGCGATAAATATTAATACATATTAATAAAGGTATACATATATATAGTCTTCACTGCCATTTACAGTGTATAAATTCCGTGTGTATTTCATTCAATTTCGAATAGAACAGTTTAAAACGACACTGTCATTTGCAATTTTATATCGGCAAGATATAAAAAAATAATGATAAATTTTCTCTGTACATTATTTCATTCTTTATATCCTTCTTGTATAGTTGATTGGATTCCAGGAATCGAACCATTTTATCTCAATATTTTTAAGTTTATGACAGTTCGTTAACGATATATTCTCCAATAGTTATATTTAACACAATTACTTTCCGATAGCTTTTTAACGCTCTAATATATTATTTTTACCTGGTTTATTGAATTTTATGTAAACGCAGAAATATTTGACATTTTTTAAATATCTACTTAATTTCCATAATTAATAGTTTTTGTTCGACATTTATTAATACGCATAACTTAAAACAGATAATTTGGTATCTTTCAAGTATTGATAATCTTAATACTGTCAATTCTTGAAATTGAAGATCTTTATGTTCCGTTAAATTAGATTGATATAAACGATACAGTTTATTATATTTTTACACACTAAACATTCTGTTTGTTAAAGTTTTGTGCTCACCAATTCTTATGTGAAGTTTTGGTACAATATCCTTGTTTTATTCGAATCTACTAAATCACTACGGAAGAATTTTAAAACAAGTACTCACGTTTAATTCAGGTTTTACTAAACTTTGGTAGCTACAAATGCCACTACTTGATTAATAGAAAATAGTATGCGTTATTGTCGAGAATATTTTAAAACAGTGATAAAGCAAATATGCAGTGGTAGGTTTATACGTGCATTTTTTGGTCTTTCGGTTAATATTGAACGATATATTGCAAGTACGGACATAAAGACAGTTTTCCACTGGCAACTTTAATATTACATGTAATTTAAGTACAATTTAGAATGTAACATAGCTACATTTTTGTCGGATGTAGTTTTTTAACTTTGCAATTTAGTATTCAAACTCGACATACATGCATTCTAATTTGACTTGCAAGTTCAAGCTAGCTGTATTCAATTTCGACTTACATTATGTGGTCAAATCTGACCTTTAATTGTCTTTTACCTTTGAATGTGCTATTTTTATTATATTTAGGAATAGCATATTTCATAATACTCTTAAAATGCATGTAATATTTTTAAATTATAATTACCATGGCATTTCAATTTTTAGCACGTAATCATGTTTTTCATGTACACAGTCTGTATTTGTGAACACGGCGATATGAAATATCGAAACAATAAATTTGTGGAATAAGAAATCATTGGTTGTCTCTTAAGGGTTTACCTTTACGAATTTGTCTTTCAAGGGTTTACCTTGTTTTATGAAAAATAGATATTAAGATATTACGATTGCTTTAAAATTAGACAAAGATTAAGATCGCATAAACTTCACATCGAAACAATTCTTATCAAAGAATAAATACAGATATTCAATATTAAAGATAAAGAAAGTGTGAAAACAATTTCCGTCTTCTAAATTTTTGTTTTATATATTGGTGTTTTATAATACTTACATTTATTTACTTAAATTGTCTTTAATAATAAATAAAAACTATTTACTTAAATTGTCGATAAATTATTAATGATGACATCAATTTACGGTCAGTAAATTATTAATGATGACATCAGTTAGCTGTCGATAAATTATTAATAATTCATCAGTTAATTGTCGAGAATTCAAGTATTCCTACATTTGCGCAAAATTGAATTTTGCTGAAGATACTAAGCATATATGATACAAATACAATGTTATCTTTAGCTAGCTGTGTAATACAACTAAATTTCAGTTTCATACAAAGTTTTCGATACAAGAAGCAACCACACTTTAGTTGCGATGGGTTGGGGTTGCTTTGTTCTTATAGAATAAATTATTCTTTATTGCGTCAATAAATTAAAAAAATATAGACTGCTCACCTTTGTAGTTTTAAAATGATTTGTGTATTGTCAAAAGCCAAAATTACACGGAACACAAGTCAAATTCCGTTTCGATTTACAAAACAATCAGGGGACAAAAAAGCTACCAGAAATCTTTCTTCATTAAAATTAAAAGTTTTTTTTTAGTTTTATTAACTTTAGAAACATACCACAATAAGGAAGAATAAAAGGTAGAATGTGATCAAAAATAAAAGTAAAATGGGAAAGAATTGGCCTTTTATGCGTATAGTTAAAAATGACACGATGAGGTTATAAAAAGCAGTTGAATACAAAGAACGTATGAAATTATTCGTAAAACAATAGCGACTTTTATGTCTATCATCTTATATAATGGACACTATATACCTATTTCTATCGTTAGCTATTTCTGAATATTGCTTACAACACATTTTCAAATTAAACAACAATCTGCTCTTGTTTTTCTACATTTTATAGTTAGTTATAGAAACAAATAAAGAGAAAGGGAGCAAAAACTTTAAGACGACCTTAAACACTGTTTTTCAGTGCAAGAAACAGACTTAAAATAATTTTAAAGGGCAAAACAGTTTAAAAATTATGATAACATTTGAAATCAAAAGAATTGTGTTGCAGAATAATTTTATTTTGTAAAACAAATGATATAGTTAAGTATAAAAAGTGATATATTGATTTATATAACAATAATAAAATGCTTCATACAAATTATATAAAATAGTCACAATTAAGTTCATTACTTTAGCATTCGTCTAACGTTTCCCAGCAGTAAAGTCGTTCCCAAATATATCAGCGATCAGAATATTATCAGCGATCAGAATAGAAAACATGTAAAATTTATGTTCACTAATTGTACAAATATATAAGAATTTTCAATTTAAATCACGTAAGCTGTAAAATTTTAATATAGAACAGGTATTATCGATACAGCAAAGACAAAAACATAAAATTATTGCACTAACAATACGTATTAATTATTTAATTATTTAACTATATATAATTAAAGCACAAATGAGGTTAACATTAAAGCATGTTTCCTAAAAAATTAAAGCATCAAGATTGAAAAAAAATTATTACGAGAATTATTAAGTGATAATTATCTTAACTATAGAACTATTCAAAACAATTTTAACAACCAATAGTCAGTTTTATGTAAATGCTCATTAGTTAAGTTTGGCTCCAATAGAAATGATTCTAACATCTACTATACTATAACTGATTGGAAAAATTTGAAGCCATATAGATAAAAATTAAAATGGTGATGCCATGTAATGTTGATGTTGAATTTTAGTCTTTATGAAGAAAGTTCACCACTTACAGCAAGCCAAACACAGTCGAAAATTGTTTAAAAAGCTCTTAAATATGAAAACTAAAAGCTTTCATTTCATATATACGCTAGGAAATAATTCACACTGACGGCCAGTATATTTATTATATGTAAAACTGACAATAAAATTGACAAACTATTAGATTAATATTTATTAACGTTTCGGCCAAAGACTTCTCCAGAAAATCTAAAAGTGGTAAAAATAAGACGTGATGAAGATATGACGTTGTAAAGATATGGCATAAAGATATGACGTGGCAAAGATAAAAAGTGACAAAGGTAAAGATATGACGTTGTAAATATATGACGTTGTAAATATATGACGTTGTAAAGATATGACGTAAAGATAGGACGTGGCAAAGATATGACTTGGTGAGGATAGGACGTGGGTAAGATAGGACATAGTAAAGATAATACGTGGTAAAGATATGACGTGTTAAAGATAAGACGGTAAAGATAAGACATGATAAAGATTTTTGTTGTTGTGGTCATGTAAGCGTGCGTCCGCACGCATTTGCCACGTAAAAATAAATCTTTTTTTTAAACGTAGTAAAGATAAAACACGGTAAAGGTTAAACGTGGTAAAGATAAGACGTGGTAAAAGTAGGACGTGGTAAAGATATGACGTTGTAAATAATAAAGTTGTAAAGATAGGACGTAGTAAAGATAGGACGTAGTAAAGATAGGACGTGGTAAAGATAGGAAGTGGCAAAGATAGGACGTGGCAAAGATAGAACGTGGCAAAGATAGAACGTGGCAAAGATAGAACGTGGCAAAGATAGAACGTGGCAAAGATAGAACGTGGCAAAGATAGAACGTGGCAAAGATAGGACGTGGCAACGATATGACGTGGTAAATATAAGACGTGCCAAAGATAAAACGTGACAAAGATGGATGTGGCAAAGATAGGACGTGGCAAAGATAGGACGTGGCAAAGATAGGACGTGGCAAAGATAGGACGTGGCAAAGATAGGACGTGGCAAAGATAGGACGTGGCAAAGATAGGACGTGGCAAAGATAGGACGTGGCAAAGATAGGACGTGGCAAAGATAGGACGTGGCAAAGATAGGACGTGGCAAAGATAGGACGTGGCAAAGATAGGACGTGGCAAAGATAGGACGTGGCAAAGATAGGACGTGGCAAAGATAGGACGTGGCAAAGATAGGACGTGGCAAAGATAGGACGTGGCAAAGATAGGACGTGGCAAAGATAGGACGTGGCAAAGATAGGACGTGGCAAAGATAGGACGTGGCAAAGATAGGACGTGGCAAAGATAGGACGTGGCAAAGATAGGACGTGGCAAAGATAGGACGTGGCAAAGATAGGACGTGGCAAAGATAGGACGTGGCAAAGATAGGACGTGGCAAAGATAGGACGTGGCAAAGATAGGACGTGGCAAAGATAGGACGTGGCAAAGATAGGACGTGGCAAAGATAGGACGTGGCAAAGATAGGACGTGGCAAAGATAGGACGTGGCAAAGATAGGACGTGGCAAAGATAGGACGTGGCAAAGATAGGACGTGGCAAAGATAGGACGTGGCAAAGATAGGACGTGGCAAAGATAGGACGTGGCAAAGATAGGACGTGGCAAAGATAGGACGTGGCAAAGATAGGACGTGGCAAAGATAGGACGTGGCAAAGATAGGACGTGGCAAAGATAGGACGTGGCAAAGATAGAACGTGGCAAAGATAGAACGTGGCAAAGATAGGACGTGGCAAAGATAGGACGCGGCAAAACTAAGACGTAGTAAAGATATGATGTGGCAAAGATAGGACGTGGCAAAGATAGGACGTGAAAATATATAAATACGCCTTATTGATTCTCAACTTTTAAAAAATTACTGTCTTTTATTAGAACACACTTTTAATACTTTAAATATTACGTCGTAATTACCCTGTTGAGAGAACTGACAATTTGTATTCGTATGCAAAAGCACTTACGAAACGTTATCTCAATATTTTATCAGTGGTATTGAAACAGCATTATATGGAGGGTACAACGTTTATTTTCATTTATTTAATTCAGTCATGAAGCCATATCTATGATGATATCTTCACATCTACCGAGCTGCATATCTACCCTTAATTAATAAATTATATATGTACTTATATTGCTGTAACGAACAAACTTTACATACGTGCTTTGAATTAATATATTGCAATAAAAATATGAATAAGTTAATATGCTAATTCTGTTAATATTACTCACACGTCAAAGTGAATATGTTTGATAGGCATAATAAATTATCCACAAAAAAGATGCAAATGTTTATTTCTTATATTAAATAAATATAATGAATACAACGACTGGTGACGATACAGTTACGAAATAATTTGTTTCACTTTTTTAGTATTAGGCACACACAGAAAAGTTTGAACCTGCATGCTTTTTACAAACTTCATCGGGAAGCTTAACCCGGAATGCGCCTCCCACAGACGCCAATCCCAATCGGGCGTTTCAACCTTAACTATGTATACTCATCACTACAGGGTGGTTACATCAATGTGGCCATGTAGCTACACAACTTTGACCGAACTAGATTCTTAGTAGACATCTCAATGAAAACCGCTAAGCACACGCTCTTTCATAGATTGTCAGCCTTACATCTGGAACAATTTGCGTAAGTATTGACTTCACAGGACAGCACGTGTGCTATCACTCATTCCTTTATCATAGTACTAAGGTGCTGAAAAATCACCACACGCTTTTCAACAGTAGCTAAAGTGCGAGCATCTAGCACTGTTGCTAAAAAACGTCACTCCACATATAGTGGCTAAATGAATACAATTATTGGTGACAATGCAATTACGAAAAATTTGTTTCACTTTTTTAGTGAAACGAACAGAAAGTGAAACAAAGTTTCACTTTTTTAGACACGAACAGGAGAGTTTAAACTTACAGGTTTAAATAATTGGTTATAATTATAAAACTGTAATTTTAGGAGTTCTTAGTAGCTGTTTAATTTTTCATTAATTGAAACTATAGTAACGCTGTAGTTTTCTTAAAATTGTAATCTAAAAATCTTATATTGTAATCTAAAGTGTTTTATTAAACTAGGTACATTAACTGTTTTGTTTTATATTATTATCTCACTCTCATCGATAATCATTATCAACCTTTATCTTAGATATAAACTCATTTCATAGATTACACCGCATTTCCAAACAAGTAATTATGTATTTAGAATTTACAGAAAATCAACAGAAGACAATTTAGATGATTCTTCCGTATCTTACAATAATATCCAATCAAATTGCAGAATATAATGTAAAATTAGTAGAATATCATAAAATATATTGATTGATCAAATACATTTGTATACAATTGATAAGCATAATTATCTATGGAAAAGATAAGATATGAATTGCAGACTCATTTAACTATACAACCAGATTTCCAACCTCCACACAATTTTCGAGCTTTAACACCAATTGAAATATTATTGAGGATTGAAATTCTTCGTCGAGGTAAGGCAAGAAAGTGTACGTAAACAGTATTAAGGCTGAATATTTATTTTAGAGTATTTAAAACTTAGGCGTCAATATCTAGAAATTCCACCAGAATCAGATTCCTTTCGAAACACAGTAATGCGATCGGAACTGATGAAAAGAATTCAACAAATATGTGAATGTACATCTTTGCTCAACGATCCATGTCTTTATATTGAAACAGACAAAATACACAAATCAGATGATGCTTCCTACGCTGAGTTATTTAGTATTTAAATGGACAATAATCCGATCATTTAAAATAAATTATATTTGATATTTATCTATTTATAATAATAATTTATCTAAAGTGACAAATGCGTGCCAATTGCACGCCTACAAGTTCACTAACTAAAAAAACACATCAAATGCCATAGATAAATTTCTTAAATTGTTTAAAAGAGACCGGATTTTGCGTTTGAAACACGGCATTGAAGTTTATTAGTGTATATGAATGGGCAGATGATTCCACGAGAGAGGAGCAGCCACAAGGAAGGAACGGAAGCCAAAAGAGGTAAGAGTAGTTTGGGACATGTAAAAGTAGGGAATTACAGGAACGCAAAGAACATTAATCAGGACGAGAATTGTTGAGAAAAGGAAGGTTGAGAAATGAAGGAGTAGGAAAAGTTACAAGGCGGAAAGCAATGAGAAAAAGACGAATTTTAAAACGAGAATAAATGGAAGGCAAATCGAGAGGAGCAAGATAGTAGGATGTATGATCAAATGGGTAGGTGATTTTGAAAGAATTGAGTTTAAGATGTTTCAGTGAGATTTAGAGTCGTACTCTTTTTTGGCAAAGTCAACTAAAGTTGACTTCGCCAAAAGAGAGTACGCTTAGTACGCATAAGAATGAAATGGGAACGGCGAAGATAAAGATAGGAAGCACAAATATTTGGAGTGGGTATATTTGGAGAACGTTTAAGAAAACGATTAAACACACGAAAAGAGTGACGGAGTCGACGCTTAGAAAGACAACAGTCGAAATCGAACCAGGGAGCATTACGAAAATGCTGAAAACGTCGAGGTCGAATATACAGAAGCTATTGACGATCGACGTAAGTTCAGAATCAAACTGAATGCAGAGATTATCGGGATAAAGATAGTTAAGTGGAAGCGAAAAAATGGTAGAACATAAAATTCAGATATCGAAAAGTTTCCAAGGTCGACTTGGAGTAGCTAATGTTGAAGGTGGAGAAGAAGGAAGGGGATAAGGACGAGTAAGAGTAAGAGTGACAAGGAAATGATGGGACAAATCAGGATCAGTAATTGACAATGAGGTATATTCATTGAAGCAGATGGGAACATCAATGATGTCGAAGCACCGCCAAGAATATAATTGGGGCTTCTTGAAAGTAATTTATAGTTAAAATCAGAAAAAGGATTAGTTTGAGTGATAGAGTCAGAGTTAGCCGGGCGATCAAGTCAAATGTTAAAGTCACCGAGAACAAAATAAGAGTATAAGACAATAAACATTGAGAAAGAAGATCGGTAAGGTTGTTAAAAAACATACTTGAAGGGTCGGCAGAGCATGGACGGTATATAATCACAAGTTCCATAGGGAAAGGAGTTGATAATATGCATTTGAGTAATTTAAACAAAGTGTAATGGATGCTAGCGTTGATTTTACGCAAATACGTTGGGGTGATGAGCAATGACAACAATACCGCCATGGTTAGAAGCAGTAGATGTGGAAGAGATAATTGGACGAGCTTATTCAACTAGAGAACAACCAGAGCTGCATAGACGACGAATAGCAATATCGTAAGAGTCAGAGTGCCAGGATTCGGTAATGCAGAGAATATCGATAGATAATTGATCGAAGATATCAAGGAGCAGATCAGCTTTATGAAGAATGGAGCAAGTGTTGAAAGGACTAAGACGAAAAGTATTCTCAGGAGCGATATCGACTGGTTAAGAAGACAGAGGGGATATACGAGACGCCATCGAATTTTCGATCTCGTGTGTACGACGTGAAAATTTACGTTGATTTGACGGATTGATAAGGATAACTTACCGTTTGTTTCACGTTGATGTTTCTCAATGCGAGCTAAATTGAGTTGGCAATATCAGAAAGGGAGCGGTCAGGATAGATACGACAAGTAGATGAAGTGGTAAGAAGTTTAAAACGTTGGTCGAGTACCAAGGAAGCATGTGAACTATATTGGAAAACGATTTTTAGGAGTGGAGGTCTGAGATGATTGGATTTAGTGGATTTGTGTAAACGGATCAAAGATACTGAAGCGATTTTATTTAAGAGGGATTGATTATTACCAGGAAGAATGGTTGCTAGGATATATATGAAAGAAGATATGTCATCATCGAGAAGAATTTGTGTAGAAGCAGATTCGGGAAGTTTTAAGTTAGATGTGATAACACAGCGATCGCACGAAGGAAAACGACTACGTGAATGTGGTGGACGAACAGAGCTGATAGGAGTAGAGGCAGAAAAGCAGATAGAAGTGGGAATGACATGGGTGCTCAATAGAGATTGAAGATAAGTTGGAGCATGTGTGACAGAAGTGGAGTGTTGAATCGGTTGATTTGAGATGTTACTGGAGATGATTTTGATGGAAGGGTGTAAATTATTGAGAAGTGATACAGGGGAGGTAGCGTATGGAATACGTGAAGCGAAGAAAGAAGTATGATATGTATTAAGATGGGGGAGGAATAGGAAAGAGGAGGTACGAGATAAATAGATTTACCTTTTGTCTTGCTAGGATGATAAAGATGAATGGAAATTGTATCGTAAGTTAAACGAGCAGTGTGTGTAAGAGAAGGTTTAAGAATATGATTATACGATGTGACAAAATGCAGGTTGTCACTCGCATTTTGTTTTGGAGACGATTAAGACCGCATAGTTTCAAAATAGGTATCTTGCGTATTTTCTATTGGGAAGTGTCTAGTGATAGCGATAGATTTTTTGTATCTTCTTTTCCAAATACGGGTCGGTGTTCTGCATTTGTACTGTCGTTGTGCAAGGCTCTATCCAGCTTATTCTCAGCACTGATCTTACGATAGTCAGCATTACATTGCAGCTGTTCGTTTATCCTGATCTTTATAATGCTCCAAACCTAACAACCTGGATTTTAAATTATTCAAACAACCTGGATTTATTATAAAAGATAAGGAACAAATAAATGCTTGCGCGTTGATGATCCACTGAGTACTAACGTCGGTGCATGATGCTGTTGATAGTTAGATCGCGTTGCAACTTGTTCGTGACGATATTCGTACAGTAGTATGCAGTCACATGTTTAGGATTGAAGCCTATAGCAGTATAACATCCTTACATTTCACAGATTAAATGATCCGCTCTGGAAATCTGTTTATATTGACGACAATGATGATAATGATGATGAAAATGACTATGATGAATATATTTACGACGATGATGATAATGATGATAACATGACGATGATGAATATATTGACGACGATGATAAATATATTGACGACGATGATGAAAATGACGATGATGAATATATTGACGACAATGATGACAATGATGATGAACATGACGATGATGACGATGATGAAAATGGCGATGATGACGATGATGCTGCTGATGTTACGGTCCTAAAATTACGTATTTATGTTATTAAAATTAATGTATCGTGTTACTTAAATATTTATTAAAATCTATTTATAGCTTTAATAATTACATTTAAAATGTGCTTTGAACATTCCTTCACTGGTTATCTCTTTTAGATCCGAAACGAGTCGAAATGACATATTTTTAGATGGGCAAATTATGTTTTAACATTAACTAAAACTACTATTAATTTATATCGTAAAGATGACATATTTAAATTTACAAGAAACATATTTTTGCATGAGCATTCATGCATACCATATAATATAAAATATAATACATTAAATAATGAAATTTTAAGAATTGCAACAATATGTAATAATATTGGCTTTCTTCAAAATCATTTAAATAATTTAATAGATACATATTTTAAAAAATATACATACTATAAAAATAACATCAAGCAGAAAATAGTAAAATATATAAATCAACACAATAATATAAAGAATAAATTTAAACTCTTAAGTGGCAAATTTTTATGGATGGATAATAAATAATATACTTTGTATTAGAATAAGATACTAGATAGTTTTATCAGAGGAAATACATCATTAGCATGTATTTGGCCCCGCTGCTATGTCGGGTAGAGGAGTTAGGGGCCGAAACCTGATAGCATAGCAGTTCCTCCTGATGTCCGTTAATGATTATTCTGATACAACGTCTGTTATTTATTAGTCAATTCATAAAAATAACGTTTATTTTAAATTTCAATTTTTTATTTTAACTTGATTTAAATTATAGAAAATCTAAAAACAATTATTAATTTTATTATTTAATTATTAAATTTTGATTTAGCATTATTTTGTTTTGTTTATTTTATAATTATATTAAATACGTAGACTTAGTTAGCTGATTTGATTTAATAGATGGGCAAATTATATGTTTTAATGACAAATGTATTAATTGATATTTTACATTTATACAAACTGCATTGCAAAAAATGTGAATAACTTCGTTGCTCGTAAGATTTGATGTTGTAATTATATAATACAAATTATGCTTTGTAAAGCATTTAAAATACTGATGGCTTGTTATGAGCTAATTTTATAATGATATTGGAATATTTTTCAAAGCTTATTTTTTAATTCCTTTTAATAAAAATGAGGATAATGTTGTAGGATTTTTATTAAAAGTATTTTTATTTATTGCATGATAGGTAGTAAGCTTTAGAAAAGTATAAAAAATTGGGATTTCAAGTATTTGATAATGATTTTAATATTAATAATTACTTAAGATGTTTCACGACTATGACAGTTTGCACAATTTTTCTTTTGTTTCGAAAATAAATCGTGTTTTAGAATGATCGGCAAATAGAAAAAATACAGAATAATCGAATTATTCACAAAAATATATCAATACATTCAATTTAATTTTAGTTCTATTTAAAATGTATATTGGACTCAGATAACGCTTTCGACAAGAGTTGTATTAATAGGTGTTGCGCATACTTGTTTTGTCGATTGTATTGCTGAAATTTCGCATCTCCTAGACTCGTTCAAATCCTCCAATTTTCTAGAGTAATGACTAATGATCAAAGCATAATATACAAGTCCAATTGTTCCTGCCAAATCGTATAAGATACTTCTTAATTCAGGGAAGCGTGAGTCTAAAAGCCAAAAATATCAGCAACAATATTTATAATACGATACACGTGAAATTAACAAAACAAAATAACTTTTAGTATTACATGTAATTAGTCAATATTTATAATATTGACTAATTAACTAATATTAACTAATATTAACTAATATTTTATACTCGATTTTCTTATTTTAAATGTAAAAAAATGCTTTTACAACAGATAATGGTAATAAACATTATAAATGCAATGGTTTTATAAGTATTTTTGTTCGTTATCTCACCATTTATTTCATTTGCGATCGTTGTGTACATATTATGCCTTTCACAGTTATGCGTTCATCGCAGGTGACTGCTTTTAATGGTGTTCCTGCGACAAAGAAAAAACTAGAAAGAATAGCAATCTCAGGCCTCACTTCCATATTGAACAATCAATCATTCCCTTCATTTACACATCGAGTAAAATGCCTGGGGTTAAATGGTCGACCGAACTAGACTTGATTAAATTCAAAAGTGTACTGAAAAAAGCTTGATGGGCCCTGATACGGGCCCGTTATTTGCTATTAAGTGAGAAAGTTCAGGTGTGTTCTGATGTTCTTGTCCAATCTCGGGATTAGTCTTCTTTTCTAGATTACGTTCTCCAGAGCTAATAGCAAGGTTTCTTAAGCTCCTCATACAGCGATTATCAACAATTGTCCACCTCGACTGGACCCCCAGGTGTGTGAGATACCCTGAGTTGTTCAGACGGAAGGTGGCTCACTGTTTAGATTGAAGGATTTGATCCCCTTTAATCGTTAGTATTAGAAGATCACTCGGCTGAAATCGTCTGTTTTGTTGTCTTTTTCTACTATGGTATTTTTCATTTATGCTTATATTAACATATTTTAATCCTTTGTTAGCACAGTGTTAGTTCCTAGTACATGGATATGTACTAGAAGTACTTGTTGAGCTGTCTAGGGGTGCTGCGCTTCAATCCAGTTGTGCAGAAACCCATACCGTATATATTCAAAATTCGAAACAGCATAGAATCAGTTTATGCTGTTTAGTCTTCCCGATTTCTTCAATCAAAATCAATATAAATTATTTGTAAGCCCATTACGGTAAAATTATTTATTTCATAGGCTTGTGTACCTTGACATTTTATCCACACGAGAAAATTCCTAATGAGGACAACTAGATCGCTAATGATAACGAAGATTGACGATCGCAATTAACTACTAATCCTAAGTTGCGATTCACTGTTTCGTACTCTTATTCTCGGAAGGTCACTCTTGCATTTTATCCCAATACTGATCTTATTCGGACTGCTCAAATAAGTTCAACAATCACACCTGTAGAACTGTAGTCATTCGTATACACTTAATCATAAGTTCACTGTTTAAAATGGCATTTAGTTAAATAGCAAAATTATCTCGATAATAACTGTAATTTCCAGCGTAATCAATTGTTTTAATAATACAATTATTATTTTCAACTCCAAATGACTTTAAAATTGTATAACTTATATAAAATTTAATGTAATTGAATATAATGATAGTCTGGAGATAAACCATTATTGATCATCATGTTGAATAAGAAAATAAATAGCACATATTATTTAAGATATATTAAATTCTAACTTGCGAACATAATTGCATAAAAGTTAAAAAATGATTTAGTTTGTATTTCAAACTTTGCAGTTATGTAAAGGGTGAAATAATATAGCCTAAAGCTAAGTGCTTAGACATTCTTAATAAATACATCCCCTTCTTATTCATTTTGCTTTTCGGCAACAAAATGTCAAAATCGCGAATACATAACATTTTAAAAATAATTTAAGCAAAATTATTAAATGCTACTTTAATATAGCATATTAATGTTATCTTATTTACTGTATAAATCGTAATATAAATAATTCTACCAGTTATTTAAATGTTGCGTGCATAATAAATCCCACAGGAATAAACTTTCTATATAGTTAAGTTCGGTAGGGTGAGATATTTGAATCGTCGATAAAAGTTTATTTTTTACACCCAAATGTTCTAATTAATATGTTCGAATTTTAAATTAAATAAAGTGGAACAATTAATATGCCTTATTTGTATGTTCTAATTACATCAAATTAATCAAGCATGTTTTATTTCGATAATATGTTATGTCATAAAACTTATGATTCGATTTAGTTCGTGATAAGGTTTCCAATCATGTTTGGGAACTCAATTAGCATTGCGTAGTTTTGCATTCGTAAATGCAAAAAGATTAAAATATTTACATACAAATATTCATTCGTGAAACATAAAAATTATCCCTAGACAACGATGTAACAATCAATTACACTGCAAAAGACATTTCAATGTCATTATTATTTACTAATAATAATTTGCCATTATTATTTACTAATAATAACTAAGAAGGTATTTACATGTTTCACAGCTAATATGATATGTTATTATTGAGGTTGACGCTGCTAATCCTAGACAGGCGTTCATGTAGAAAAACCATCTCAAAATCGTTAAATATCCTGATTTAGTATACCAAAGATCCTTGTACTCCAGGATATTCAATGCAAGCAACACAAACGTTGAAATAACTAAAAAAACAGACATGAGTGTTACGTTGCAATATAAAAGAGCAGTAAATAATATGTGAGCCGTTTTAAACTAGAATATGATCTGTTTATATCTCAAATAAATTTTTCCAGATAGTTTATAGATACATCTAATTTTTCTATTAGCCATCAATACGCTAGATTTCATGTTGGAAAAACCTCAATAGTCATCTTAGGGTCATTTTAGGCACATTGTTCGACAGACTGTCGTATCTCATATCATCGGATAACAGGTTAAACACAACTTATATGTAGAATGCACTCTTTTTGAGGTACATCCCAATTAAGGTGAATGATCACAACCAATTTTAAATGACACGATTTGTATTTTCACAAAAGTTTACTCAGTTTCAAGATTTATCACATCGCCATCATTTATAGCGGATTAGATTAACTGTAGATTATAATTGAATATGTTTGCCATTTTATACTAAAATACGGCTTGTTATATCCTCAGATGAAGTTTTACCAGTAATCATTAAATTCTTGAGGGGCTGTATTTTTAACAGTAAAGCATACATTTCATGATGACCATACATCAACTGTCATCATTTCAATCATTTTTCGATCCCGGTTATTTCATGCGTCCAGTTTCGTGGACTCATATAATGTTATAGGATGATAGGTGAGGTAGCTGATTAGAAATATATTCATCCTGATCTGTATTTTAATTTTTTTAATTAATCATTAGAAATATATCATCCTGATCGCTATTAATTATTAGAAATATATCCATATTTTAATTATTAGAAATATATCCATCTTTTAATTATTAAAAATATATTCATCACTTTAAAAGAACGAAATTATGTTAGGATTCCATATATCAATGATATGTGGAATAATCGTTTTAAAATAAACTTTAATGGAAACCAAATTTGAATATCCCATGATATTGTTTTGTACAATAAAAGAATGCTTGAATTGTATAGTTTTTTAAAAATTATATCCATAAACGACAATAAATCCGTTGTTTATAAAATCCCTTGTAAAGACTGTGATAAAATATACATAGGTCAAACTGGGCAAGGTATAAATAAAAGAGTAAGCCAGCATAAATACACATTTAAACGTGAAACAAGAAGTGTCTTAGTTCATCATAGCATTAATAATGATCACCTTAAAAAAATTTTGGTTTCTAATAAACATACATTCTATACAAGATTGGAGCAAACGTCATTCGCATATTGCAAACATCTTAAACGAATAACATACAGTGCAATCATCAAATCACCATGATAGAACAGTCTGCGAATAAGCGATGCTACCCTTGTAACGGTCAAACAGCTGTTTGTAAGGGCTGTGTGTGCGTCCGAAATAATAAGCAATGCATTAATTGTTGTGCACAACGATGCTCAAATCGAGAACGATTGATTCCATCCAATCAATATAACGACAAACATACAGCAAAATTCTCAACACAATATTCGAACAATGATGAACTGGGAATGACAGTAAACGCCGTGGAGACTATCTCCATCGAAATGAAGTGTACTACGGATAATTGCAACGTGTATTCAACGGTAATCCTTCCAAGAAGGCTTTCTAGCGATTTACTGGCCCAAGATTACCTCTGTGGATTCTGTGCAGCCAAAGCAATCAACGAAACCCGAATTGAAATAACTAAAAGTAAAAGCCAGTTAATATCAAATGATTCAAATAGTTGCTGGACAAACAAAGAGCGTATACATAGAATAGTAAATGAGTCTATCAACTCCTCCCTCAACCGTTGCATCAATAAGCAGGTATCTCATGCTGTTTGTTCTTTTCAACGCACACCAGAGGTAGATAAATCTTATTCTAAATTAGCAAACTCTCTTGATAGGGAAAGCGCTAGGGCCTCACATCTGATAGTTCGTAATTTACCCATTTCTGAAAGCGAGCAACAAATTATATTAAATCTCTTTGAGGAAATCGGTTGACCTTTGGTCGGGCAAAAACTAGACTTTCATCTTAAGCTTAATCTTCGTTTAAGCTTAAGAATTCATCTCTCTTTCATACGGTGTACTTGTGCCCTGATTTGTCGAAACTTGAACAAGAAGAACTTAAGAGACTACGGAAAGAATTATCCGAACGAAAAAAGTCAGACCCAGGTAAGCTATATTTTATTAGAGGACATAAGATAGTGGTTTCATCAAGTAGGGAAGCCCACGCAGTAAATGTGAGCTTATCAGTACTCGGCGAAGTTTCGTCTACAGGCAACAACAATCTTTCTAACCCAGCCAATATATGACCAACGATTGAAAATGATTTAAAGGTAAATCCTCCAGCAAAACTTCAAGTAAATAATCTGGGGTATCCTCTAATTGATTCTACTCCACTGCTCCCCAAATCTTCCTGGAAAGTAGCCGTTTTAAATATCCGCTCTCTTAGTAACAAAGTTGATTCAGTATATGATCTTTTCCTTCATAAATCTTTGGATGTTTTGTGTTTAACCGAATCTTGGCACGGTGATCAGAATGATTACTCTCTTAAACGCCTCCGCTCTTTAAATCTCTCTGTGATCGATAAGGCTCGTCAACGACCTATTAGTTCAAATCGATCAATTAACCACGGTGGTCTTATAGCTTTCTCTCACCATTGGTCTCCATTGCAATCATTACCGTTGCCATTTGTTCCTCTCACTTTCGAACTACTTGGGTTCCGTGTAAAAGCCGGCTCGTTGTTTGTCAATATCTATTTATTCTATCGACCTGGATCATGCCATCCGTCTGACTCTTTTTTCTGTGAACTGTCAAACTTACTTTCTTTCATCTTCCTCTCCGGTTTACCTTGCGTTGTACTAGGTGATATAAATGTTCGCTTAGACCATCCTCGTGATTCCAATACCCTAAAGACGATTTCTACATTTAACGATCATGATTTTCAAATCATGTCTCCTCATTATTCTTCTGCTACCCATATTCTTGGCGGTACCCTCGATATTGTTGCCCTACCTACGCGTCTTGCCTTGTCTTCTTCATTGTGCATATCTGATCCTGCTCTATCCGACCACTTCCTTGTTACATGTTTTCTCCCTTTGTTAAAAATCAATGTTCCTGCGAAAATTTTCTTGTGTCGTTCTTGGAAATTCCTCGACTTTTCCCTTCTTCGCTCTCATATTAACCGCTCTCCGTTTATGTATCCTTCTTCTATCTACCAATCCCCTAATTACTTATGTACCCTCTTTGACAATGTATTTTGCTCTATCCTCGATGAAATTCTTCCTCTTAAAACTTTTGTTCAATCACGGCAAAATCTTGCAAAATGGTTCGACTCTAAGTGTGTGACTTCAAAACGCCTCCTGCGTCGTTCTTTCAGAACTTATCATCGTTATCTCAGACTATCTTCAGAACTCGATTCATCCTTTTATCGTAACCAATTCTTTGCTCTTCGTCGTTCGCATAGGCAACTTCTGCGTTCTAAGGCACATAGTTTTTGGCGAAGCAAACTGGCTTCCGCTAATGACTCTCGAACTAAATGGAAAACTCTTAATTATCTACTTTCTCGTTCCTCTGTCACCTCCACTCTTGATCCTTCTCAATTCTCCGATTACCTAATTTCAAAAACTGTTTCTCTAATCGATTCGATCATCGTCCTTCCACAAACTTATTGTATCTCGTTTGTTCGTATCCCTGAGCTCTTTTATCTACTTGCGGTATCTGAAGATGATGTATCTTGCCTTCTTATTTCGTTAACTTGTAAGTCCTCTCCTGCCGATCCCATCCCTACTCGAATTCTCAAATTGTTGTCAACAGACTTCACACCTTTCCTTACCAGCCTCTTTAACTCGTCAATAGTGAATGGAATATTTCCTGTTCTTTGGAAAACGTCCATTGTTCGTCCCCTACTTAAAAAGCCCTCTCTTGACCCCTCTCTTCCTTCATCTTATCGCCCAATATCAATTCTACCAACCTTATCTAAAATTCTTGAACACCTTGTCTTAGATCAGATAAACAAGTATCTCTCTTCATCGCAGCTCTACCCTTCTTTTCAATCTGCTTTCCGCTCCAATCATTCCACCGAACTAGCATGTCATAAAGTATTTTCTGATCTGCTCTCCGCTCGTGACAAAGGACTGTGTAGTGTGGTAATATCGCTTGATCTTTCATCTGCATTCGATATTGTCGATCACAAAATCCTTCTTTTTCGTCTTCGCTATCACTATGGTTTCTCTTCGTCCACCTTGGCTTGGTTCTCTTCGTATCTCTCCGATCGATCATTTTCCGTCCATTCTAATTCAATGTGTTCTCCTCTATCTTCTCTCTCTTGTGGTGTACCTCAAGGTTCTGTACTTGGCCCTATTCTATTTACGTTTCTTCTTGGAGATTTATCTTGTATAACTAGTAAATTCTGCTTCGGGGTAATGCAGTACGCTGATAATATACTTCTTTATTCTCATTCGTCTCCTCATTCCCTAAGCCAACTTTTCATATCCGCATCTAATTGTCTTCGTGCTCTATCAGAACATATAATTTCTTTGCGCATGTCCCTAAATCCTACCAAATCTAAAGTGTTATGGATTTTACCCTCCACTGTTTCTGTTATTCCTCCATCTCTGTATCTTCAGACCACAATTATTCCTGCTGTAGATAAACTAGTATTTCTAGGTATTCACTTCGACAATAACCTGCATCTCGATCCCTTCATTCGTGATAAAACTAGGTCTTCAAATATTCTTCTCCGTGATATTCGTCTCGTCAGAAATTCTCTAGATTTTAGTTCTTGAATATCTCTTATCTCCTCCCTTCTTTTCTCACGTATTGATTACTGTCTTAGCCTTCTCGTCTTCTCTTCAAAGTCATCCCTTAAACCTCTTCAACGCCTCATTAACACTGCGGTACGCATCCTTTTTCGACTTCGTAAATTCGATCATATATCTTCCTATTTATCAAAACTTGGATGGCTAAGTATTGAACATCGAGTTCGTTTTTGTCTGCTTTGCCTGACTTATCGCCTTCTCCATTGTAATTCTCCTTCTTATCTTTATCTGCCAACTCTAAGTGAATCTCGCTATCTTTCTACTCACCTACGTTCCTGTGATTCTCTTCTGCTACACGTACCTATTCACTCAACCAACTTCGGCCGTCGATCCCTACATATCGCTGCTCTTCTCCTTTAAAATTCCTTACATAATCATCTGCGATCATCCTCACTCCGATTTTTCAAAAAGCCGCTAAAATCGATGCTACTAAACGATTAACGTTTTTTATCTGTTTTGCTTTTGTGGGCTTGTAAGCACACAGTCTGTGTGCATTTGCCACATTAAAAAACTTTCATATAAAAACTTTCATACATAATTGATTTCGATGGAACTACCATATTATTAAAAGAATCCAGTATGTTTAAACGTAAGATTTTAGAAACGCTTTATATTAACAACCTAAATTATAACTTATGGTGGGTGATAAAGCTGACTTATCCTTTAAATTAATATAAACGAAAGCCCTTGGTTTTAACAAATTTTTTATTTATTTATTTTTTATTTTTATATAACATAAATTATGTTTGCAATCTATTGTTTAAAATGTTTTGGTTTCCTTTATGTTGTTATTTTATGTTCTTCATTTTTGTTGTTTTGTTATGAATACATGTTTTGTACTTTTGTTGTACATTTTTAGTGTTTTTGTTTCATTGTTGTGTTTTGTTTGCTGCGGTCCCTACAAACGAAAATGTTACATGAACAAATGTTAGCAATGATTATGATTCCAGCATCAATGTGCAAACCGACAAGAAACTTTATTTGTGACTTTTTTCATTTTTTTGTTAATTTTCTGAAGATGCTAGTAGTTACTAGCGAAATATTAACATAATTTTTGTTGTCGTTTAATTATCCCTGATAGTTCCTGGAAATTAAAAAAAATGAGGTAACTGATATTGACTATCATCGCTTTTTGCGATACATTGCAATCAGGGTGTATGAGATTCGATTATATTAAATGTGTGGTGATGCTGGCAAATATATAGATCGCAAAAGTTTATACATTCCCGAGAAACTTGCGAGATTAGAAAAGACCATATCTCAATATAAAATGGTAACAAATTTAATTATTTGCTATTTAATCCAAGTCTATATGGTTAGGCTTAACAATTGAAGCCACTTCGAATATGGAAACATTGCAACTTTAGTGAAAATACAAATCGTAACATTTCAGTATAGATTATTATTTACAAATTTTGAATATATACAAGTTAAGAATAAAATCAGATTTTGAATATGTAAAGATTTTGATAAAAAAATTGGAAATGAGAATTGGTCGATTGCGGATTTTTGACTTTTGAATAGCTACATATCAATTAGAGTGAAACATTTTAATTTGCAAATACCGTTCAGTTAAATTGATGAAATTTCTTAAAAGCCAAATTTTTAAATAGTTAAATTGTCATTACATTGCTTTATTTATCGACAAAATATATAATAATAAGTTGGCGAGATCACCAGTACGATAGTCGATAAGTACTACTGAATCAAAAAGTTATTTTTGCTTTTTTTATTATCAAAATATATAAAAGCAAGATGAATTAAAGATTTATAATTTTTATTCATATTTAGTTATGTACACAGTGAAATTTACATTTATAACTAAACAACGCTAAGTTAAATGTATTATAAAGCTACAAATTTACAATTTACTTTAATGCTCAGTGAATCAAATATTAGAAATAAAGCATACTGCCTACCTGACAAAAATGTCCAAAATACAGCTGACCAATATCTTCTGACAACAAATACTATAAATACAGGTACACTCGACTTGATGCCTATTATCGCCATTAAGAATCCGATTACCAATATTTTTTGACGTTGAAGTAAATATGTACTTTTGGACGCCGATATAGTTACCTCTGACAAATTCTGAATAGTTGAAAATTGGCAATCATCTTCAACCACGTTTTCATCAGGTAACTTTGTCATCATTGTGATTTTTGTTTTTATTTTTAAGGATTTATTGATAAAGCTACGCTACCTTTGCGTTATAATTTCAAAGAGTAAACTATAAGCTTCTAATTTTATTGTCTGTCGATATGTCTACTACATATGCCGGCATTTTAATAGGTGAAAATTTGCCAACATCGTTCACATGTGTTTATATTTTGGATAACATTATGATTTTCGTCACTTATTTTTTTTTACAATTTATTACACTCACTACCTTTATTATGCTATAATTCAAAGTGTTGACTACAAGCGCTTAACCTTTTCAGTTGTTCGCTATTTTGTATGTGTTTAGTACGCGCATCTTGTTGTTGCCTGGTTCAAGTATTTTACATCTGACTCATTACAATAAGTAAATGATATTAACCAACATTTAGAGCAGCACGAATCACGAGGTAAAAGCAATTATTATTTTTCGAAAAAATCAAAGTATATTATTAATTTTTAAATGATAACATTGATAATCTACAAAATGCAGAACCTTTGTATTGAAATAGAATGTAATTGATACATTCACGTTGAATATGCCATCTACATATTTATAAGCCCCGATTTATGTTATTAAGCATATCGCTTAGTAACGTCAGATATTATATATATATATATATATATATATATATATATATATATATATATATATATATATATATATATATATATATATATATATAATAGTTGTGGGTGTTTTTCTCACAGCTGGGGTCCTTTTCAATGAACTCTTTTTTTCAATAAATATTATCTCACCAATATTTCCAGCAGTTTGTCTTTGAGAAAATAAACAACAAAGTTATTTATTGAACGTTTCGGCTTTTTGCCTTTATCAACAGCGAAAAAAATGTGCACACGCGCAAATTCAAATCAACTGTAAAAAACAAAATACAAAAACATATGACGTAGCATTACGAAAGAATTTCATCTTCTTTTTAAGTAATTTCATTCCAGTGATAGATGTGATGTTCGTTAATTCCTGTGTCTCTGTCGGTATACAATTGTCCAATCCATTCCATTTCGTTTATTTTTCTTTGTTTATCGTTCTGAACTATGTCGATTATTGTATATTTGAAGGTATCCTTATTATCGTGGGTTTCGCAGTGTTTTACGATAGCATCGTTTCCTCTTTTTGCCTTTATATCTGCCCGACGATTTGTCAATCGTGCTCTTAGATCTCTACCCGTTTCTCCGACGTATTGGGCTTTACATTCTGTGCAATTTCCGAGATAGATTATTCCCTTAGTACAACAGTTAGCTGTATTCTTTATTTTATATCTACAGCCTGTTCCAATGCTTTCAAAATAGCTACCTATATTTACAGAAGCACAGCTCTTACATCTTACTTTTTTGCATTCTGAACACAATTTTTTATCGTGACTATGTGTTTTTTTAATTCTTGAATTTACCAGTGCTTTCTTTATGGTATTCTTACATGTATAGAACAATCTTGGGCTATCAATTGTACCCCCATATGCTGCTACAGAGACTTTTTGTATGTTTTTGATTTTTCGTCCTATATTTGATAGGGAAGGGACATAGTCTATTCCAATATATTTTTCCTTTTGTTTGACCTGGATCATTCCTTTGTTAATATCTATCCTACTTTTATTTTTATTTATTTGATTTCTGACTTTTTGTATCTGTTTGTAAATGATTCTATGTGTATATCCTCTACGCATCAGGTCTACTCTCAATGTATTAAGGCAACGAATTCTATCGTTCGAATTTGAACACACAGTGTATATCCTACATATTTCCCCTTTTATCATGTTTCTTTTTATCCACGATGGGTGTGCACTTTTTGCATGCAAATACATTGCTTTATATGAAGGTTTTTGGTATAAAGTTGTTTCTATGTCTAAGTTGGGAGTCCTTTTTATCTTTACATCAAGAAAGTGTATATCTTCATCCTCCATCGTAAATTCTAACCTTCCATGATCATTAACATTTTTTGGTAGTAGGTTCGAATTGTATTTCTCTCTAGATAACATTATAAAAATGTCATCGATATATCGACAGTAAAGTATTGGTTTAATTTGCATTGAGTTGATCATTTCCTGTTCATACTTATGCATGTATAGTATAGCATAGGTGGGTGCAACGGGTGTCCCCATGGCAGTCCCTATTAATTGTCTGTAGAGTATGTCGTTAAATGTAAATATGTTATTCTTTAATATTATTTCTAAGCTTTCTAGTACGAAGTTTTGTTTCATTATTGGCCAATCTTCCTCCATTATACAATGTTTTATTGCCTCAAGTCCCTCATCGTGATCTATGCTTGTGTATAACGATGTTACATCCATTGTAATTAATTTTGAACTTCGTACTTTATCTTTATCGATTTGCTGTAACTTTTTTAAAAAATCGCCGGAATTGCGTATCATAGATGGAACTTTTGTTAGTAGTGGTTTCATAAGGTTGTCAATATATTTACTAAGCTTTTCTGTTGGGGAATTATTTGTACTAATAATAGGTCTACCCTTGACTGGATATTCATTTTTATGTGTTTTTGGTAAGAAATACATCCTTCCTGGTGTTGCGTTACGACAATTTAGTTCATGCATTGTTTCAGTTGTTATGGTATTGTTACTGGTGTACTTAGTAAGTAAATTTTCCACTGCCATTTTTGCATCTATTAACGCTGTATCTTTGCATATTTCATAGTTCTGTGAGTTTAATTGCCGTAGACCCTCATGTATATATTCTTCCTTATCCCACAATACGGGCTCATTTCCCTTATCTGCTTTTTTAATAAGGATTTCTGAATTATCTCGTAAACTTTTTATGCCTTTCAATATATCTTGGTTAATATTATTATTTCCGACATCATTTGGTTTCCTACTGCAATATTCCTGAAATAGGTTCTGTCCAATATAATTAACCGCTGATATCCTAGCTTCATGTATTTCATTTTTTACCGAATGAGCATAGGGAACTACTTAAACATGCCTTGATGTACTACGGTCGCTTATCCAACGAATATTGCGGATATGATTTGGACAGGACAGAACTACACCGTTGTTTACTTAAGAAATCAAGAAAAATATCATTACTTATACATAAAAAGGTTACAACAGAGGAATTAATGGAATATGAATACCATCCAAACAGACATAGGAGACATCCAAATAGCAACAATCCAAGGTACAATAATAAGGATAAAAACATGTACACTAACATATCCAAATACACTCCCTCAGAAAGGGAAGAAAAAGTGTTGGCCTTAGGACTCAATTTCAACGTTACTCCAAGAGAGTTTAATAGACGTAAGTTAATTTCATGCTTAAATATGA
>WNNJ02001846.1:0-34048 GCA_012934845.2 Pomphorhynchus laevis
CCGCTGTTTTTAATCCTCAGACGATAAATAAATAAATTCGAGATTTGATTCAACAATGACTTTCTATTACACTTATCTGCTTTTCAACATTTTGTGGTTGTCCTATCACACATTTTGACTTATTTGTTTATAACAAAGGCACAGCTTATAGATGTGTTTTACTTTTGTCGAAGCAAGTTGTTTTTTATCGAGTTAGTTATTTTATGTGACTAACGTAGTTTTTTTGTAAAATTGATATTTCTATTTCAGTCTTGGTATGCTTAAGTTGTTATCAATTTCTATTGATTTCTCTTTGATGAATAAATAAAAATTCAAAATTTGAAGTATATTCAAAGATTCCCACAAGTTTAGAACATGATTTTATAATTTACTAAAATTACAAGAAATATTGACACTTTTATTTTATATGACTTTCATATTTCATAATATAGACAATGAAACATAATAAAACTACTCTGCTTATCGTCGCTATCTTACTGTATGGTCATTTTTAGGTTTCTGCGTTATTTACAGTCAATTACTAATGTTAATTTGTGAGATACAGTTAATTTATAATGAAAGCTATAAAATATACAAGCATTCAAGTAGCAAACGAATATCCGAATATTCATAAATTTAGAGATTTCGATGGTTTAATTAAATGTTTTAAATCCGAATTAAGACTCCTAATCTAGAAACGTCACCGCGTATATTGCAAAACATTTGATCATGTTGTTAATAAAATGAATTAATTTATTTTGATAAATATTGCGCCTTTTATAAAAGTGCTGTCCAATATTTCTATGCATCACTCAAAAATGTAAAAATTTTATGATTACACCTTAGTGTTTTAAAAAGTGTCTTAATCGTTACTACTTAACTAACCTCGTAATGTAAAACTAATTTCCTAATGTAAAAATCTGTAGAGGTTTTTAGATACTGCCGTTTTAAATATATGTCCGGTGCATGCACGTTATACGGCGGTTTTGAGAATAAGCGGCGGTTTTAAAAATTTAAAAGATGTCTAAAAAGAATTTATTAAAGTATCAAAACGTTTTGACCTTTCAATTTTATGTTGCCATATGAATTGAATCAAATATTCTGAATGTTGTTCTTTTGAAATTCCTGGTTTTTCGCGTAGGAATATTTTTGATAAAGACCACAGACCTTCGATTGTTTGAGTGTTAATACTACTGTCTCCTGGATTTACTGATCATATTCAGCTATATTTTCTAAAGCTTTATGATAAGCTCGCCATTGATCTGTAATAACAATTGTATTCGAAAAGACGTTTTCAAATATAACTTTTCCTAATGTTTCTGCATTTCTATTTTCGACCGGAACTATAAAGGTTTTCTTAGAACCCCGCTCAACTTCTCCTACAAACCACTGTCCATCATTTATACTCCTCTTTTGTATATTAGGAGGAGTTTTACTCCTTTGTATTAATAATTTTTCCTGTATAAACACTTGGTTTGATCTTCTTTCTTACAAGACGTTAGTAGTTCTTAATCGAATACAAGGAGCGCTTAATTGCATGATGGTGTATTTTTCAAAACATTAAAGTTAGAAAGAGCTAATTACAGTGTGTCTTCTAAATTGCCATATTTATTCTGTTACAATTTGTTGCGAATTGTATATTTTCTAAGTTCTACGATTTTTATCTTTATTCTAATCTTCGTTCTATAATGTATTACCGATCATTTTGCCGTATTTATAGAAATATTTTACTCTTGTGAAATGTATTTGTCTATTTCTAGCAGCTATAAAAATGACAGCGTTTTTTCTCACATAGCTGATCCACATTTGGCGTAATAGAAATATTTGGGTTTTCTCGGTTTAGTTCTCCCAAGCAAATAAAAGAGCGTTGTGTTTAAAAAAAATCACATAAAATACTCATTACATATCTTGACATGACTGGTAAGTTTGAGCTTTAAATAATGGATATTCACAGAAAAAGTTGTTTTTCAAAATTTTCGTCAAAAAAGTAATATAAAATTAAAAAATCTCAAAATTTTTAACACAAATTCAAACTTTTGTATTGCTATTAAAAACTAATTTTTTTGCTATATAACATACCATAATTTGATCAGCCATGCTCTTAAATATTTGACGATATTCAATTTTACGTTTTTTTAAAAATATTTGGAAGTTTGTTTAAAAAATAATTTTTAAATTTCATAACCAATATCAGAGTATATTGCTCAAAATATTTACATAAAATATATATGATACATCATGGTAGTTTAGTTGTGTTTGGGTATGAATAATGCATCTTCATTAGAAAATAATTGAAATTGATTTATCATATTTTGCCATTTGCCTCTCCCCCCATTCGTTAACAAAATAATGATTCTAAATGATAAATATATTATTCTTTAAAATAATTACATTACAGCAAAATCGCGAATGAGAGCCAATAATTTTTCAAATAAATTTTGTCCGCGATTCCTGTGTCGCCATAGAAATTCAACTAGATAGGAATCCAACATTTGTCTATGTGTTCCACATTCCAGCTTGTTCCGTCTTTTTAGCTGATTCCACGTACTATCCACTGTCTTTTTTGGTAGCCCTCTTCCGATACAAATTCCTCACTGTGATTAACAGTGTAATGCTGAAAATTGTATCCGTCCATTGAATCCAGCCCGCTGTAACCCTTCCACATATCTGACAGAATAATGCTGCCAGGTTGTATGAACGCCTGAATACACGCTTTTAGTGTTTCAGCTGTACGATTATACACAGCAACGAGGAATACCTCCTTAGTTTCGCGGCAAATACCCCTGAACATCCATTGTTTTGGGTACACCTTTCAGCGGTTATATTTGCGACGGCTATACATGGTCTCGTTGACTTCAACTGTGAGTTCATCGCCGCCAATAAATGAAGGGTTGCGCAAAACGTCAAAAGCGACAGTTCTCGAAAATAGTTTCGAATATCTACAGCCGTTTCTTGGCTCAGGCCCAACTCGTCTTTACAAAATTTGATGCTTGTTAACTGCTTTGTCCAGCAATATGCAAGGATGATGACCTTTTCCAATGGAATTCGGGATCCATCAAACCACGTGTTCTTACGGACGGGAGGACACGTGGTTTGATCTTCTTTCTTACAAGACGTTAGTATTTCTTAATCGAATACAAGGAGCGCTTACTCCTTTATATGAATAATTTTTCCTGTATAAACATTAATATTTTTACTGCGCATATTAGCAAACAACTAATTGGTCGTCTTCGTAACTGCATGATGGTGTATTTTTCAAAACATTAAAGTTAGAAAGAGCTAATTACAGTGTGTCTTCTAAATTGCCATATTTATTCTGATACAATTTGTTTGCGAATTGTTTATTTTCTAAGTTCTACGATTTTTATCTTTATTCTACTCTTTGTTCTATAATGTATTACCGATAATTCTGCCGTATTTATAGAAATATTTTACTCTTGTGAAATGTATTTGTCTATTTCTAGCAGCTAGAAAAATGACAGCGTTTCTTCTCACATAGCTGAGCCACATTTGGCGTAATGGTGGTGGCAATAAAAATTTGCATTAGGTCCGTATTTGCTCATCAATTAATCTGCTTCAGTACTTAGACTTATTGAAATTCAATGTGAAAAAAATCTTTTCACACAAGTATGTGCTCCCAAAAACAGTCTGTTTGAACAACCGAGAAATCTCAGGGAAAGTGGGGTTTATTCTCTTATTAATTTTCACAGCTTGCCTGCATCAACACATGTCTGAACTTGAGTTTAGTATTGCATTGCAGATCAATGAGCTTCATTTAAAGCTCAGAAAGAGCATCTTGCATGTCAAATGAAAACTAGTCTGAAAAAAGTTTGAAATGTGTTTCCGTGCCTCTTAAAATCTACAAATATGTAATCAAATTCCTATTGTAACCTGAGAATGACAGCAACATACTTTTCTTCAAGAAGCGGTGTGCCTACGACATGTTTCGGCAACCTACGGTTATTTTTTGTTACACTCACGCGAAGTCAACAAGCTATTGAGAAACTATTGGATAATATTTTATATATTATCCAATAGTTTCAAATAGTATATTTGAAACTATTGGATAATAGTATATTCAAATAATATATTATCCAATAGTATCTAACAAGGCTGGGTAACAGTATTATTGATAACATATAAATCGGGATAAGCATATGTGAACGTTATTTGATATCACAGTCTATCATCATCTCATAACCAATACTTCATTAAAAAAGTGAGCATTATAAAGATGGAAAACATAGAACTTAGAAAATATAGAATTTTATAGTTTGAGAAACTATAGGATTATATTTTAGTAGAGCGAACAACTAGCGCCAATTTGTAGAATAAATAATAAAAGTTAAAAAATTTGGTTGACTATTTTAATTTGAAATAGTCAACCAAAAACATTGAGTATTTTAGTTCCTCTGCGAAAGTTTATCAGAACTTCTCATCAAATTTCGCATAATCAAGAATATGTACAGTAAAACGTTTCCCGATTTAAAAACTTTTATTTAATGTAGAAGGTTGGAAGTGATCTATAGGGCTGGTGGTACACATTTAGATGAGTATTTCACTATAAATGCTGGTAAGGCACGTTAATAGTTTCTTGACATTTAAACATTATGTTGTAAATTGCAAGTATAATTTAAGAAACAAGCAATCAAGTGATGCTGTTTGAAATTATCGTGTCTCATCAGTGACAGGTACCTCCCAGTCCGAGATTAGATAAAAGTGATTTTCCTTTCATGTTTGATATAAAATCTTACTGTCAAAAATTAGGCGCATTCTTCCTGTTTTTTAAAAAAGCAAGCATGTCTTGATATTCCAGAAATACCAATCGAACGTGTAACATTATTGTAACGTTTGCAATTATCTGTATTTCGTTCATGACGCATTTCTCCCCTTTGCCGAAGGTCTATTTTACTTCAAATCTTGAACATTATTACTACAAAGATAGTATCGGATGAACTTTTTTAAAGGAATGGTAGTGGTACTATCTATGCCTATTATATACAACTTTGTTAAAAAGAGACTACTTGTCTAATAATTAATTCGAGAGCAGAGTGAATTATGTGGTGAATGATATTGCTAACTAACAAGCAAACTGATTTCACTACTACCGAATTTTACTACTTCCAAATTCTAAATAAGAATTCTAAATAAAAAGTAAACGAGAAAATAGAAATAAAATAAATAAAATTATAAGTTAAAGGCATAAACCTAAAAAAGAATGTATAACATAATAATGAAAAATAGAAACTAAATTTTTAGCCTAATTGTATTTCTTTTCTCAAATGATACCATTTCACGTGAATTTTTTGTAATCATATAAGCCAGTCGCGGAAGAACAACGAAGAACACTGCTATATGCCGTTGCGTTATCACTATGACTCTTTAGTGCCAGTTACCTCCCACTGCTGGAATGCAGAGGAGGACTAGCAGACGGCTCTATCAAAGAATCATGTGAATGATGCACTAGAAAATCTCTAGTGACATCATCATTGAGTGCAGAACCAGCACTACCGCTTCACCAAATATGATCATTAGCGCTTAAGCACTGGCAAATGCCAGCGAAAGATGTGAAATTTGGAAGTAGAGGGCTGTAATCTACATAACAAACAGTTTTGTCAATACTATTTAATATTTGTTTATATTTTATTATTATGTTATACATTCACTTCGTTTGCAGCAAGCTCGATACACAATGCGATTTCATAGTGATGACGCCATAAATATGTTCTTATCGATACGGGGTACACACCCCAATTATCGATTACCCTCGGTGCAGTCATATGTATAGCTCTAAATGTAGTGTGCGTCTTATCCAAAGCCTCAGGCCTACGACACCAAGGCCTGTAATCTACTGCCAATCCACTCTCTTGCAGAAAAGCATTCAGAGCAAACATAGAATAGTTCACCTTCAGATACACTGCTTCATGACTCCTATTATTGTCATATTCCTTTGTTCCCTGCCATAATCTCCACTGGAAATTGCCCTCATTATTTAATCTTGAAATAACTTCTTTCTGACATCACATTTAATTGGAGGCGCAAAGCCACCCCAATAAAAAGGCCATTTATTATAGAGAAATGACAAAGCCATACAATTATGGTAATAAGGTATGCGATCTTGATATTCCGTTCTGAAAATAGGTTCTCTAGCATAATTGCGACTGCCCCAGCTATCATTCCATGATGCACCATAAAAGGCATCGAGTGGAAAGTGCAAACCTGTTAATTCTGAAGTTGCCCACAACGCCATGGCATATAATGGTGCAACTTTTATCTCATCATTATAACAAAATGTTTCTATAAACAAATGAGAATTAACAATGCACTCAAGTGTCTTGGACATCCAATCATGTAGATCGGAGCCCCCGAAATTGAAATTATCCATCACAAGTCTAACATCGTTAGTCAGTACCCTCGGCTATAGTATAGCCACAGTTGACAGGTAATCTGCAGGCATAGAAGTCAAATAACCAGTATCAGCACGTGAATCGGACGATGCTTCATATGCTGTGGCCGCTCCCAGAGATCGCCACATCCAATTACTGTCACCTGGAGCTGGCATTGAGATAGCTCCATATTCAAACATTGATGTCACTACTAAAGCATTAGCCATATGCCCCATCGCCCAACCGAAGCAGATGGTGGCAGCTCTAACAAAACCATTGACTAGCTGATTCATTTCATTTCGATTAGAAGCTAGCCTAATCAAAGCTCCTCTCATCGCAGAAGCTGCTGGCACCCTTGGAGCTTAAAGAACTCTGTCTCCCACTCCATACACAGCAAATCGAATAACTGGAGCAATAATTCTACCAATAATAATCGTTCTAAGGTAGTCCGCTGCTAGGTCAAATCTTGGCAATCCCGATGCGATTAAGGCCATACAAACTATGGTCTCATCGTCCCATCTGTCGGACTGCTGCACAATCCTTGAATCCGTCAAGTCTTGCGCGAAGTTTAAGTATGCATTCTCCGCTTGTCGGTTTCTGATATCCCTAAAAACAATAGCATCCTGTGTCCACTCTTTAGCTCTCCAAATGGGCTCACGCCTTATTCTTCGAGCTAGATCAATCTGCCAATAGAATATCCAGCCTATAGTATACACCGCCGTATTGTCATACACATTCTTTGATGATCGAAGAAGTCCAGATAAACGTCCAGCTAACTCCGGCGAAACTTGCCATTCTGAAGTTAGCGCATTTTGAACCCGCTTAGTGTCGGGCACACCTCCCGTTAGAACATGAGTAATCGCTGTCTCTTCTAACATATGAAGAGTACGGAAATTATTAAATTTAATTATTAAATCTGTAACTTTCAAACCACTTGTAATTGCATAATTTTGACAAACCAAAAATGTGGTATTGCGAGGATGTGACCTTCTCGTAAGACTACACCTTATGTGATATTGTACTTCATCATCCTCACTTAAGAACACGCCTCCAGATGAGGTCTGTCTAAACTTGAATAATTCTTGAACAAAGCGAGTTGCTTTGCCCATCTCTACAATACGCCAGTCCATCTTATCGACAGAATCGTATGGCCCTATTACCGAGCGTTTGCCTATGTGAAGCAGCCCATTCCAGGCTCTAACTTCTTAGTGTCTATTGCTTCTTGAGAATTGGAAGACAAAGATTATGTGTCTGACACATCTGAATCTGGAGCATGGTTAGCGACTGAAATCAATTTCAAGACGGCTATAGTTATATAAGGACAAAATTTGTTATTTTTATCAGAATTATCCTCCTTTTCAGTATAAGCCTCAGACCCTTCAGGAGTTGCAAAATTATCAGGGTCCGTCTCGTCCCTGTAGATACAAGCCATATATGTTTTGGATTCGTCCATCGGTTGTCTATTATAATATTTAAAGCATACCACATGAATGGCAGCTTTCTTTAATCTATATTGAATAACATGTTTATCATCTATTCGAGACTCTCCAATTATCAAAGCACATTCTGATGTGCGTATTTGTTCGAACATAAGTTCGGCTGATATAGACTTTTCATTTATTTTGTACGTCTTATTGACGTGGCAGCAGGCATTACGTTCGAATGACCAACCTTTTAACAACATGCAGCTCGCTTTATGCCAGCTACTATTAAATTCTGTCTGCTCCGTCTAGAACAGATAATCTTTCAAATCACTAATTGGAAGTCCTATGTCTTCCATTATCTTATACTTATGGGCAGCACGAGCCCGACGAAATCTCTTTGAATCTTCCTGATCTGACAGGTTTTCTAAGCTGACAGACCTACTAAACTTCAATTTGTTGAGCCTCTTCATTGGAGGAACAGGGCCCGCGTGGCCGAATGGTGTAGGCGTGTGCATTGCAAACTCTGTACGGGGTTTAAACCTCGAGCATGCACTCTCTATTGACTTCTCTGTAAGCACACGTCAAAGCCACAAGATCGCGATGATGAAGCGGGACCACTCTTCATTATGTTATACATTCCTTTTTTAAGTTGTATGCCATTATACTTTTAATTCTATTTATTTTATTTTTGTTTTCTCATTTACTTTCTATTTAGAATTCTTATTTAGAATTTGGAAGTAGTGAAATTTGGAAGTAGTGAAATTTGGAAGTGGTGAAATTTGGAAGTAGCGGCTATTCACGATTTAATATATCCATCATATCTTTGATTTAACCAAGTGTATTAAGAAAATTTAAAATAGCATCTAAGTATCGAGATATTTTGTTTTCGATCACTATGACAGAAGAACTAATGCACTTAACGAAACTGGTAATATGTGAGTTTAAACATATAAGCAAACGACTAATTGGTCGTTCTCGTGATTGCATGATGGTATGTTTTTCAAAACATTAATAATTAGAAACGACTATTATAGATGTGGTAAATGCATTCAGTGAAATTGTGTCAAAGTCAGCAAAATTCTTATAAATACCAGTGACAACTAACACGCTAAATCGTCTCCATTAAATTACAGTTTTGTAATCTGGAAAGGTTTTGCTATACATGGTCTTAATGATGCAAAATTTTAAGAGATTATTTGATAAAACGTTGCGAAGGCAAAAATCTAGTATATCTACAGTGTATCCTATTTCTGAATTGTTATCTTTATTCTGTTACAATTTGTCGCAAATTGTATATTTTCTAAGTTCGTTGTTTTCTATATTTATTCTACTCTTTATTCTATCGGTCGCCTTCTGGCTCTGGCCTCTGTACGGCCACCTCTCTTCGATGAGACCCTCTATCTGGTGGCCTTTATTCGGGGGAGTTGTGCTGGCATTATTTAATCTAGTCACATCAGTATTATTATTGTGATCACTTCCTCCTGATTCAGTAGCCGGCTCTGCCGCACCTTGCCTCTGGTTGTTAACGGGAATAGCTAAAAATTGAGTTAATGTGGTGAGAACAAAAAAGATAAATAATCGTTGTGTATAGTCAAATGTTGATATGTTATTGTCAAAGTATAAATCGTTTGTTTAATGGACGTTGCAAGAATAAATATTTTTCCATAATCATACCAATAATAAGACGAACCAACCAGTTTGTCCTATATAAAAAAGTACGCAATCAAGGCAGTTTATCCGATAAAATACTCCTTTTATCTCATTGGTGGCTATAAGATCACTGTGGCTACTAGACCAATGTAGATATAAGTCCGTTTTTTAGGTTTTTGGAAACGTCATTGGAGAAATCCGAGACATTAAATAACAAGTCTAAAAAGCTAAGACAGTTATCCTGTGGCCAGGCCACATTTTATTTTATACGAGGATGGTTTTCATTTAGAAACATGATAAACCAGGAAGTACTGTATTTACCTTCTCACCAAATGACAAAAATATCATCTATGTATCTACGCCAGAAGATTTTTTTATAATATACTCGGTCATTGCAGTCAACTCAAAGTATTCCATAAATATATCCGTCAATTTTTTTATTCAATGAGAACTGTCGTTTACACCTATCTGCTTCTCTCTATACATAAAGAATTTCATGTTTCAAAACTGGAAGATAACATAAGAGCACCTGATTCTTTTTCACTTCTGATTCTGTTTCTCTGAAAATCACTTGAAAATCGTATATAAAATTATATGTAAAAATGAAAATGATATGTTTTTTATAATTTTAGAATTGATATAATACGGAGTAACCTTGTCTGTAGTCACAAGACATTCAGTTTATGGCATAGCTAAAACGCGACAATTTAGCATGGTGTTATTGGTGCTCGCTTAGAAGTAAAGTATGTTTCGCTTTGTGCATCTCATCTTTGTTGCCTTTAACAACATTCGTATCTTTACTGTACATGATTAGAAGATGATTATTTCCATGTTCGAAATAGATCCATTTTGTATAAAGATAGTGTATCGACATTAACTGCTATTATCGATAACAATCAGCGTGTCTCCCTTTGCCGAAGGTCTATTTTGCTTCAAATCTTAAACATTACGACAAAGAGAGTATCGGATGAACTTTTGATAGGAATACTTGTGGTACTATATACGCCTATTATATACAACTTTTGTTAAAAAGAGACTACTTGTCTAATAATTAATTCGAGCAGAGTGATTTACTTAATTAAAGCAGGGTGAAGTCTGTGGTGAATAATATTGCTAACTAACAAGTAAACTGATAAAAGCAGAGAGAATTCACTATATGCGAATTGCATTTCGTAACTTGCACATTTGAAGTAATGTAATGCAGTGAATTGTTTTTAGTGTAATTGACTTCAGCGATATCAAGTATCATAAACGACAAAGGAAATAATACCGCTGTTTTTTATCCTCAGACGATAAATAAATAAATTCGAGATTTGATTCAACAAGGACTTTCTATTACACTTATCTACTTTTCTCTATACATAAGGAATGTCATGTTTCAAAACTGAAAGACAACATAAGAGCATCTGATTCTTTTTCATTTCTGATTCTGTTTCTCTAAAAATCAATTGAAAATCATATGTAAAAATGAAAATGATATGTTTTTTTATAATTTAAGCAACAGTTTAAGATTCCGTCAAGAAAGGTGAGAGTAAACTACTCCATCAGATAGATAATGTCAGGCAAAATAATCAATTACTAGTTTTGTATCTTTTGTTAAAGCAATTGACAAAGCAATATCGAAAACTCTTAAAAATATTTGTTATTCAAAAATCCTAAACCTTGGCGTGCTATAGGAAAAGACTGAGATCAAAGAATTCGATCGTTCCGCTTTTGCGATGATTCTTTGTTCGGATTTGTGGCTGTCTTCCGTTCTGCTTTTCTGACGATGCTTGCACAAGGTTTAGGAGCATAATTTTGATGTATTTATACCTTTCGAAAAGGACACGTTACTAGGTGTGGGAAGTAAGCTCTGTTCCGTGCAAGTATGGTAGAAGACAGTTGATAGAGTTATAATTATAACTGTTTATCAAAATTTGAAATATCCAGGAGTTGGTCTGGTAATAGATTGATAACAGACTAGATTTCTGTTAGAGAAATGCAAGTTTTACTTTTTAGGTAATCATAAATCATTTTATCACTAAAAGGTATGCATGGAATTTAACCCAAGGTTAGGTAAGCTAGATATAACTTGATCCCAACAAGGGATATTTTCTCTGAAAAAAGAAGAATAATTCCCGACAATTATCTGAGAAAACAAGAAGTCTTATGTGATATGAATTTATTATCCAGTATCACTAAGACTTAAACAACATTGTTAGAAGGAAACATATTTCAGTTGTACCTTCACAATGCTTATGTCTTGTTATCTATAGCTGAGAAAGGATAATGTATTTACCGAGACAATACCTATAGCGAGTAAACATCAAGTTCAAATAAGAACCGCATCAGTATGTCTCGATAATAAATTGGACTAGAGTTCTTTACTGGGGGCTTTCGTTGATCTTTAGGAGACCAATAAATAATAGGTTTTATTAAACTAAAAATGTCTATTATACTTATCTGCTTCTTTCGATATATGTAGTATTTTATGTTTCTACACTGCGAAACAGCGTTCCCTTTCGGTTTAAAGGAAACTCATCAGTTCTTCCACTACATACAATGTAAGCACATGATAAACATATTGTATATAGATTAAAGCAGAGATAATTCACTATATGCGAATTGCATTACGTAGCTTGCACATTCGAAGTCAACGTAATGCAGTGAATTCTTTTCAGTGTAATAGACTTCAGCGATATCAAGTAACATTAACGACAAAATAAATATTAACGCTGTCTTGGACCTCAGACGACTAATAAATAAATTCGAGGTTTGATTCAACAAGGACTTTCTATTGTCATATTGTGATATGATTCAAACAAATCAAATTTGTTTTAATTTTGTGAGGTATCGTATATTTTGTCAAAACAATTGACAAAGCAATACCGAAAACTCCAAAAAAAATATTTGTAACCAAAAATCCAGAAACTTATAAAATAAAACAAGTCAGACTACACGAATTTTCATTTATTAAATCACGGCAGCACACGAATTTATTTCAAAAAAGGATTTCGACATCCTACTTCTTCCCTTACTTCAAATGTTTATAATTTTAATTTATCAGCATTTTTTGTATAAAGATATGCATGTTGTGTTGGCATATTTACTTTACCTTCCTGAATCGTCCCTCATGGACATTGGTCATCATAATACATCGAGTCCTAGAGGCAAACCTGTTGTTACGTTTATTCACATATTTTTGTCGGTAATTCTTTGACGCGTTATTCTCTACAGTATATTCATGATTACTGTACATGGGTAACATTCCTATTTGATTTTCAATTACGTCAAAGTGTTCATGTGATTTGTTTGTAATTTCATCGTGAATAAGTTTTGGTTGTTTATTTGAACTATTATCTCGTGTATTATAAACGTATTTTCCTACATTGATACATTTTTTTGCATTGTACTTCTAAATCTACTTTGTTAATTTTATTCACTAATTCTCGTTGAATCTCTCTGAAAGAAAATTCAGCGCAGAATTCACATGTAAATATTTTTTCTTTATATTGTTCAATTTATTTAGGCACTTTAATGGCTATTACATCACACCCTTTTACAGAACATCTAATGTTAATTGTCCGAAATCTAATATCATGAAAGCTCTTATCAACTAAATTAACACCGGAGGCTACCTTACAAATTCCGATCGAACTGAGGTTATTACCCGGCGTAAACGTGTTACTAATGTTGACATTGTTCTTAACTAAAACATTACAATGGGGAATTAAATTATCAAAATTTGTGCTATCTAAATCCACGATGCTACACGCTTTGTTAAAAAGTGTTCGAGATACATATTCAATATCTCTCTGCTCACAAATATCATTTTTTAAAACTAAATTGTTTATTTTCCAAGTTTTATTTATCATACTCGACAACTCTATGTATCAACTCAGAAGAGTTGCCAGTGTAGCAAATACCGCGTCGTTCACATTCTGATTACCAATTGTGAGCAAATCTTGTTCCTAGACTGGAAGAAGATACAAGGTTTTTCTCTTGAATATTTAATTGACGGCATACTGAGTTATCAGCTTTTATTACATCTCTGTTAATATATCGTATACCATTATGATATGGAATTGCTAGTGAGTGTAGATTGCTAGTGAATAGTAGTGAGTGTAGAGTATCGAATTTTCAATAGTTCTTCACATTGAGTGTTAGTGAGAAAATAATCAATAGAGGCAGCTAGCTTTTTTAGCATGTCGCTCTGTCTGTGTACGAAGAGTTCTAATCTCGACGGATATCTTTCAATTAACTCTGCTGAACAATCAAATGGGATCTGTCCCATCAATACCTTTAAGTTCCCGGCAAGCCCTTGAGCATAATCCGACCCAGTCCTAGGGTCCAATTTGCCAATTCGTACATTCAGTAACAGTTACACAATTATAGCTAAAAAGGAAATCTCTTCATCTGGTTTTGAATTACTAGGGGGGACTATAGGGGGTCATCCTACGGGCTGAAACTCAAATACATCAGTTATCGCAAGATCTTCACCAGCCTCCCACTTTTTGAGGCTTCCTACATTTCCACTGAAACGTGTTGGAAATCGTAATCGTTCAGTAAGGTAGGCAATGCAATGTGTAGCAATTGGTAATGAAGGCATCATTCCGCACCTTAATGACTCTTAAGCTAAGGTAAATACCTCCGCGGCACTCAGGCCTGTGTCATGATATGCGATTCTTATCCTCTCTCGAGGCAGCGTCGTCGGGTATTTCTGCGGAAGGGATGTAGCATCTATCATATCAGCTGAGATTGGTTGGAATCCTGATCCCCCCGTCGTTAAAAAACATCTGTTTTACATTGTCAAGGGTACTTGATGATATAAGTCTGCTTGTGTCGATCACGGCATACTGAGTTATAAGCTTTTATTACATCTCTGTTAATATATCGTATACCATTATGATATGGAATTGCTGTATATGCTCTTTCTAATTTGGTCTGGGTTTGTAGCCAAGCTTCGCGTTGTTGCTTTCGAATTTTCGAGAATTGCTTATGAATAAATCTCTCTGTGTATCCTCGAGTTTTTAAATGTTTTTCTATATAAACTAGGCCTTCTTCAAAGTCTTTATCGTGATTGCATATACGGCGAATTCGCAATGCTTCGTTAAATACAACGGCTCTTTTTATAGTTCCACATTGAGCACTATTTGAATGCATGTATAAAGGCTTACCGCTTGGTTTTCTGAACGTTTTGGTGTTGTATCCATCATAATCCTTAAATACGGTGACATCCAAGAAGTTAGCAGATTCTCCGTAAGTATGGGTAAACTGTAGCGATCCACTTGTGTTAAGATTGGTTAGGAACTTGATAAGATTATTTTCTCCGTGGTTCCAAACCATAAGAATATCATCAATATACCGAACCCATAACTCTGGTTTTAAATGTTGTTATTCTAAAAATCTCTGCTCATAATCTGCCATAGATATAGTTGCATACGATGGTGCACATACGGTGCCCATGACCGTTCCATAATTCTGAATAAACTGTGAATCTTTCCATTCAAATATATTTTTTTGTAAAACTGTTTTTAGAGAATCTGTAATAAATTCAGAGGATTTTGAATCATATTTAAGTGCGGTTAAGAATCTTTCCATAGCCGTTAGTCCTTCTGTGTGTGGTATATTGGTGTATAATGATGTCACATCGATAGCTACAAGTATTGCATTCTATCGCAATTCTGTTTTTAAGCTTTCAAATTTTATAAGAAAGTCTAATGTACTAGACACATATGATGATATTGTGTGAAGATGATTCACTAGCATTTCATGTATTCGGCGTGATAGTAGTTCAGTAGGGCACTCGTTGCAGCTGATTATCGGTCGCCCTATATAGGGTATTTGTTTCTTATGGCACTTTGGTAACGTATGGAATCTACCCCATTTAGGGTTTAATATAGACATTTCGTCAGCTCTCCTTATAGTTAGAACGTTAAGTGCAACATATTTTAGCAGGTGTTGTCGTACTTTTTCAGTTGTACTATTCAGATAAGTTCCGAGGCAAGAAGTATGCGTCGATGACATTAAGTGCCTTTCCGCTTCCGATATATTGTCGTGAGTTTTCCATGCGATTGCCTGTCCAGATTTGTCTGCCTTTTTTATGACTATATCAGTTCTCTCTCTAAGTTGCTTAAGTGTTTCTCGTTGCTGTTGAGTAAGATTGTTTGTTGCCTGATGATCAGGACGAAGTGTCATGTATTTATTCCACAACTGACTGACGGATATTTTCTCTGCCATTTTGCTAGTACTAACATCACTAATATTTGAAAACATCTGCTTAATTACTGTTCTGAGGCTATTAGCGACATCATATATTCGAAATTCTTTATTACTGATATTATAGATTAATGCTAGATCCAAAACGTTCTCTTCTTCTTTAGATAAAAGATTATCATTGTCAATTGAATTTTATGACTCTGACTTTTTAATGCCGCAATAATGTGCTAATGATTTGTAATTATTCAAATTCGATGATTCTATTATTTTGTCAAATGTTAAATGTTATCATTTTCGAGGGCCATCCTGCATTTTCTATCGTAAATCGTAGTGCCTCAATGCCATCTTCATGTTCAATAGATGTGTACAACGAGCAGACATCCGCTGTAACGAATCTGTAATCAAATGGAGCGTTTGATCTAATGGAATCTAATCGGTCTAGAAATTGATTAGTACTAGCAATGTGTGAAGGAATTGTCGTCAACAACGGTTTTAGCAACGAATCGATATATCTACTGAGTTTTTCATTTGCAGTTTCATTGCTGCTGACAATAGGCCGACCTTGGCATGGCGAGGATTGTTTATGAGTTTTTGGCAGCATATAAAACCTGCCAGCGGTTGGTTTATTCACAGTCAAGTTACGACCAGTTTCCTGTGTAATTACTTGTAAGCTGACATACTTCTCTTTGTAATTTAAATGTGTAAATGTAGGTTAACAATTGTATGTCTTCTACTTGTTAACATTTTGTGTTTGTCCTATTACACATTTTGACTTATTTGTTTATAACAAAGGCACAGCTTATAGATGTGTTTTACTTTTGTCGAAGCAAGTTGTGTTTTATCGAGTAAGTTATTTTATGTGACTAACGTAGTTTTTTTGTCCATCGCCGCCAATAAATGAAGGGTTGCGCAAAACGTCAAAAGCGCACAGTTCTCGAAAATAGTTTCGAATATCTACAGCCGTTTCTTGGCTCAGGCCCAACTCGTCTTTACAAAATTTGATGCTGCTTAACTGCTTTGTCCAGCAATATGCAAGGATGATGACCTTGTCCAATGGAATTCGGGATCCATCAAACCACGTGTTCTAACGGACGGAAGAACACGTGGTTTGATCTTCTTTCTTACAAGACGTTAGTAGTACTTAATCGAATACAAGGAGCGCTTACTCCTTTATATGAATAATTTTTCCTGTATAAACATTAATATTTTTACTGTGCATATTAGCAAACAACTAATTGATCGTCTTATTAATTGCATTCTTCCTGTTTTTAAAAAAAGCAAGCATGTTTTGATATTCCAGAAATACTAATCGAACTTGTAACATTATTGTAACGTTTGCAATTATCTGTATTTCGTTCATGACGCATTGCGCTCTATCATAACTTTCCAATCGTGATTTCACTGTATAAATCGTTTGTTTAATGAATGTTGCTAGTGTGTGGACATTAACTGCGATTATCGATAATAATCGACGTGTCTCCCCTTTGCCGAAGGTCTATTTTACTTCAAATCTTGAACATTATTACTACAAAGATAGTATCGGATGAACTTTTTTAAAGGAATGGTAGTGGTACTATCTATGCCTATTATATACAACTTTGTTAAAAAGAGACTACTTGTCTAATAATTAATTCGAGAGCAGAGTGAATTATGTGGTGAATGATATTGCTAACTAACAAGCAAACTGATTTCACTACTACCGAATTTTACTACTTCCAAATTCTAAATAAGAATTCTAAATAAAAAGTAAACGAGAAAATAGAAATAAAATAAATAAAATTATAAGTTAAAGGCATAAACCTAAAAAAGAATGTATAACATAATAATGAAAAATAGAAACTAAATTTCGAGCCTAATTGTGTTTCTTTTCTCAAATGATACCATTTCACGTGAATTTTTTGTAATCATATAAGCCAGACGCGGAAGAACAACGTAGAGCACTGCTAGATGCCGTTTCGTTATCACTATGACTCTTTAGTGCCAGTTACCTCCCACTGCTGAATGCAGAGGAGGACTAGCAGACGGCTCTATCAAAGAATCATGTGAATGATGCACTAGAAAATCTCTAGTGACATTATCATTGAGTGCTGAATTAGTACTACCGCTTCACCAAATATAATCATTAGCGCCAAAGCACTGGCGAATGCCAGCGCAAGTTGTGAAATTTGGAAGTAGAGGGCCGTAATCTACATGACAAACAGTTTTGTCAATACTATTTAATATTTATGTTTATATTTTATTATTATGTTATACATTCCTTTTTTAAGTTGTATGTCATTATACTTTTAATTCTATTTATTTTATTTTTGTTTTCTCATTTACTTTCTATTTAGAATTCTTATTTAGAATTTGGAAGTAGTGAAATTTGGAAGTAGTGAAATTTGGAAGTGGTGAAATTTGGAAGTAGCGGCTATTCACGATTTAATATATCCATCATATCTTTGATTTAACCAAGTATATTAAGAAAAGTTAAAAGTAGCATCTAAGTATCATGATATTTTGTTTTCGATCACTCTGACAGAAGAACTAATGCACTTAACGAAACTGGTAATATGTGAGTTTAAACATATAAGCAAACGACTTATAGATGTGGTAAATGCATTCAGTGAAATTGTGTCAAAGTCAGCAAAATTCTTATAAATACCAATGACAACTAACACGCTAAATCGTCTCCATTAAATTACAGTTTTGTAATCTGGAAACGTTTTGCTATACATAGTCTTGATGATGCAAAATTTGACGAGATTATTTGATAAAACGTTGCGAAGGCAAAAATCTAGTACATCTACAGTGTATCCTATTTCTGAATTGTTATCTTTATTCTGTTACAATTTGTTGCAAATTGTATATTTTCTAAGTTCGTTGTTTTCTATATTTATTATACTCTTTATTCTAAAATGTATTCCTGACATTTTGGCGTATTTATGGAAAATTTCGACTCTTGTGTCGATGATACACATACATTATTGTGTGTTATTGATAGCACATATTTCAAGTACTTCTAGAAGTTAGTTTTTATTCTCTGTACTATAAAATCTTCATCAACCACAAAGTCCCAGGTGCCAGCATGTAACCTCGCCAATGCATGTACTTATTGACGTAGCCCATATTTGGATTGGAAGATCGTTGATTAACTAATATGGACACTATACATTTGCCGTTATTCCCAAGCATTGCCGTATTTATGGAATATTTTACTCTTGTGTCGATACACATACATTATTGTTTTATATTGATAGCACATATTTCAAGTACTTCTATAAGTTAGTTTTTATTTTCTGTACTATAAAATTCTTGATACAAAAATACAATTCTATTTTCTACGTTTAAAAATTTCCGAATTTTTTAATTCGAGAACGTTTTGCTGACAATCAGACGTCTCAAACTCAATTTTTCTAGGGCCTACTTGAGTTGGAGTCTATATGAAATCAGACTGCATTAGATTTTCTACAAAAATACTAAGGTAAAAACTTCTTATATAATTAATTCAATAAAAATGATTATAAACAGCAATAAATCAATGATATCATTAGTTTTTTTATTAGTATTGTTCTGACAACGAAAATAATATTTTTAAATGTATTTGTCTATTTCTTGCAGCCAAAACCTTTACAGCGCTTCTTTTCAAATAGCTGAGCCACATTTGGCGTAATAGCGGCGTCAGTTGAGATTCGCAGTATGTTCGTATTTGCTCATCAATTAATCTGTTTCTGTACTTGGACTTATTGGAGTTCAATGTAAAAAAAACTTTTCACACATGTATGTGCTTCCAAAAAGACATAGTGCGTTTGAACAATTAGGAAATCTCACGGACAGTAAGATAATTCTTATAAATTTTCTTAGCTCGTCTTAATTTTCACACATGTCTGAACTTTAATTTGAATTCAAATGCGGGCACTTTTTCCTCCGTCTTTCGAGATATCCTTGCTCCAAGAGAGTTCAGAAACTTCATTGCGGTTGGACTGTAGGCGCCAAGTGTTTCGACTGCAATAGGAGTAAAATAAATGGAAATCTCAGGGAAAGTGGGGTTAATTCTCTCATTAATTTTCACAGCTTGTCTGCATTAACACATGTCTGAACTTGAATTAGAGTTCAGTATTGCACTGCAGATCAATAAGCTTCATTTAAAGCTCAGAAGGAGCATCTTGCATTTCAAATGAAAACTAGTCTGAAAAAAGTTTGAAATATGGTTCCGTGCTTCTTAAAATCTACAAATATGTAGTCAAATTCCTTGTGTAACCTGAGAATGACAGCAACATACTTTTCTTCAAGAAGCGGTGTGCCCTACGACATGTGTCGACAACCTTCGGTTATTTTTTGTTACACTCACGCGAAGTCAACATGCCATTGAGAAACTATTGGATAATATTTTAGTAGTGAGAACAACTAGCATGATTATAACATTTTCAATTATCTGTGTTTCGTCCATGATGCATTTGGCTCTAACGAAAATTCTGATCGTGATTTCTGTCTATTTAAATGATTTGCTATCCTCTATAGTCAAATGTTGATATGTTATTGTCAAAGTATAAATCGTTTGTTTAATGGACGTTGCAAGAATAAATATTTTTCCATAATCATACCAATAATAAGACGAAATGAGCATTATCGACATTGCTTGCATTCTGCTGAACTAATGAAAGCAACTAATTTCTACATAATGTAGAGCGTACAGTAATGTTTATTTAAATAATTAGCTATTCTCTATAGTCCTATGCTGATATTTTTACTTTGAACTTTTTTAAATATAGATATAGATCAATGAGTGATAAAAAAGACAAATGATAAGGTATGTTAAAAGAATAAATAACAAAAAACTGGAAAATAACATTTCGAACTTTAAAAATTGAGGATATAACTAATGATTAAGATTGGGAAGCTTGTTCTGAGTATGATAGTAGGTAGCGATATTTTCGTCATATAACCGTGCAACACTGAAATATTTAAATATCATCGTCAAATATTAATATTTTTATCTTCAAAATATAAATCGACTTTTTTTATTTGCAAAGTTCACATATCCGTTTTTCTGTTTATATAAAATGATTGCGTTAAATTGGCTGTGTTAAATGTAATAGCCAACTCCCAAGTAAACGGATAATTAGCAATTACTCACTTTTTTATTAAATCTATTACGTTGATGTAGCACGTAGCAACCTCGTCAATAGGCGCAGAACATTACGTTTGTCGCTTAGCTAAAGCGCGACAATTCATTTAAGTCTTTATGATTTCGGCTTGGAAGTAGAGCATTTATCGCTTTGTGCAAATAACCTTTGTGGCGTTTGGCAACGTTAGCATAATAGTTTAACCTGATTATAGTCTGAATTTCTAAATTGCTTGTTCGCTTACCAGTGAAATATGAATTTATTTGATTATTTATTTCAGTTTTTAGTAATAAAAATATTTTTCTTTTTTTACAGGCTCTGGCCAATTTGTCAATATGGTCGCCGCAAAAGCAAAAGAATAATAATGCAACTTGTTTTTTTTAGCAGTAACCTTTATTCAGATCAATCTTACCTCTTGTATTGGGAATTGATGATGAATTGATTTCAACTTTATATTTAAAATGTTCGAGTCCTATAATTAGTTCTTCCAATTCCTCCTTGAAATTATCTAAGCATTCTTCATACTTATCTGTTTCTTTCCAGTATAATGTAGCATTATTCCAAAGATAAAAATTTAATTGTCGTAAACTATCGATTAATTAATTGCTAGTATCGATAACAATCGAAATGTGTGCTCTTTGCCAAAAGTTCCTTTTGTTGCAAATCTTGTACATGATTACGACAAGGAGATTCTCGTATGAACTCTTTGATAGAATACTAGTTTCGCGAATTAATACTGGCGTCCTAATTTCGCAAATTAGGACGCCATACTAAATTGTTAGTTATTTTCCGAGATATTAAAAAGACAAATAAGTATATTTGATATTGGTCAGGAGTTTTAAGAATAAGAAACGTGAAGCGGATGCAAAAATGCTACATATATGCAAAAATGTTTACTGAAACACAGGTGGAATGAAGTGCAACACATGGCGTGGTATCACACAGCATATGACGGACCGTAAGCTAAATACACATTCGGAGTGGTTCTTATCAGTACCGATTGCATACCCATTATCAGGCTCGTTTTCATATGGTAGTGATGTCGCTTAATTATCGATTGTAACTACTTCTTGAATTTGATAATGCGCTCGTAGTAATAAGCTTGTAAGTTATCAAAATCGAAATAACAAGACGCCCCGCAAGAGGTAGAACATATATTAAATTTTCGATTCCAGTTTGGAATAATCATCAATGTTAAGGATATAAAAAGAGAAACGAAGATGAATGATAGGTAGGTCCGAATTTAGACAGAATCGATGACTTCAATGTCGGACCTAAATCAATGTTGTGTCCTGTACTTAAGGCGTGCAGAGCCACAGCTGAGTGGGCAGTAGTGCGTACGGCTGAGCGATGTTTTTTTACACTTGTTTTTAAAAACCTACCAGTTTGTCCTATAAAAAAAGTACGCAATCAAGGTAGTTTATCCGATAAATTACTCCTTTTATCTCATTGGTGGCTATAAGATCACTGTGGCTACTAGACCAATGTAGATATAAGTCCGTTTTTTAGGTTTTCGGAAACGTCATTGGAGAAATCCGAGACATTAAATAACAAGTCTAAAAAGCTAAGACAGTTATCCTGTGGCCAGGCCACATTTAATTTTATACGAGGATGGTTGGCATTTAGAATCATGATAAACCGGGAAGTACTGTATTTACCTTCTCGCCAAATGACAAAAATATCATCTATGTGTCTACGCCAGAAGATTTGTTTTATAATATACTCGGTCATTGCAGTTAACCCAAAGTATTCCATAAATATATCCGTCAATTTTTTTATTCAACAAGAACTGTCTATTACACCTATATGCTTCTCTCTATACATAAAGAATTTCATGTTTCAACAATGCAAGACACATAATAGCACCTGATTATTTTTCACATCTGATTCTGTTTCTCTGAAAATCAATTGAAAATCATATGTAAAAATATATGTAAAAATGAAAATGATATGTTTTTTTATAATTTTAAAATTGATATAATACGGAGTAACCTTGTCAGTAGTCACAAGACATTCAGTTTATGGCATAGCAAAAACGCGACAATTCACCATTGTGTTATTGGTGCTCGCTTAGAAGTAAAGTATGTTTCGCTTTGTGCATCTCATCTTTGTTGCCTTTGACAACACTCGTATCTTTACTGTACATGATTAGGGGATGATTATTTCCATGTCCGAAATAGTTCCATTTTGTATAAAGATAGTGTCGACATTAACTGCTATTATCGATAACAATCGACGTTTCTCCCCTTTGCCGAAGGTCTATTTTGCTTTAAATCTTAAACGTTACGACAAAGAGAGTATCTGATGAACTTTTGATAGGAATACTTGTGGTACTATATACGCCTAGTATATACAACTTTTGTTAAAAAGAGACTACTTGTCTAATAATTAATTCGAGCAGAGTGATTAACTTAATTAAAGCAGGTGAAGTCGGTGGTGAATGATATTGCTAACTAACAAGTAAACTGATAAAAGCAGAGAGAATTTACTATATGCGAATTACATGACGTAGCTTGCACATTCGAAGTCTATGTAATGCAGTGAATTCTTTTTAGTGTAATTGACTTCAGCGATATCAAGTATCATAAACGACAAAGGAAATAATACCGCTGTTTTTATCCTCAGACGATAAATAAATAAATTCGAGATTTGATTCAACAAGGACTTTCTATTACACTTATCTACTTTTCTCTATACATAAGGAATGTCATGTTTCAAAACTGAAAGACAACATAAGAGCATCTGATTCTTTTTCATTTCTGATTCTGTTTCTCTAAAAATCACTTGAAAATCATATGTAAAAATATAAATTATATGTTTTTTTATAATTTAAGCAACAGTTTAAGATTCCGTCAAGAAAGGTGAGAGTAAACTACTCCATCAGATAGATAATGTCAGGCAAAATAATCAATTACTAGTTTTGTATCTTTTGTTAAAGCAATTGACAAAGCAATATCGAAAACTCTTAAAAATATTTGTTATTCAAAAATCCTAAACCTTGGCGTGCTATAGGAAAAGACTGAGACAAAGAATTCGATCGTTCCGTTTTTGCGATGATTCTTTGTTCGGATTTGTGGCTGTCTTCCGTTCTGCTTTTACTGACGATGCTTGCACAAGGTTTAGGAGCATAATTTTGATGTATTTATACCCTTCGAAAAGGACACGTTACTACTTGTGGGAAGTAAGCTGTGCTCCGTGCAAGTATGATAGAAGACAGTTGATAGAGTTATAATTATAACTGTTTATCAAAATTTGAATTATCCAGGAGTTGGTCTGGTAATAGATTGATAACAGACTAGATTTCTGTAAAAGAAATCCAAGTTTTGATTTTTAGGTAATCATAAATCTTATGATCACTAAGAGTTATACGTGGGATTTAAACCAAGGTTAGGTAAGCTAGATATAACTTGATCCCAACAAGGGATATTTCCTCTGAAAAAAATAATAATAATTTCCGACAATTGTCTGAGAAAACAAGAAGTCTAATGTGATATGAATTTATTATCCATTATCACTAAGACTTAAACAATATTGTTAGAAGGAAACATATTTCAGTTGTACCATCACAATGCTAAGTCTTGTTATCTATAGCTGAGAAAGGATAATGTATTCACCGAGACAATACCTATAGGGAGTAAACATCAAGTTCAAATAAGAACCGTACCAGTATGTCTCGATAATAAATTGGGTTAGAGTTCTTTACAGGCGGGCTTTCGTTGATCTTTAGGAGACCAATAAATTAGAGGTTTTATTAAACTAAAAATGTCTATTATACTTGTCTGCTTCTTTCGATATATATAGTATATTATGTTTCTACACTGCAAAACAGCGTTCCCTGTCGGCTTTAAGGAACCTCCTCAGTTCCACTACATACAATGTAAACACATGATAAACATATTATATATTGATAAAAGCAGAGAGAATTCACTAAATGCGAATTGCATGATGTAGCTTGCACATTCGAAGTCAACGTAATGCAGTGAATTCTTTTCAGTGTAATAGACTTCAGCGATATCAAGTAACATTAACGACAAAATAAATATTAACGCTGTCTTGGACCTCAGACGACTAATAAATAAATTCGAGGTTTGATTCAACAAGGACTTTCTATTACACATATCTGCTTTTCTCTATACATAAAGAATGTAATGTTTCAATAATGCAAGACGGCATAAGATCACCCGATTATTTTTCATTTCTGATTCTATTTCTCTATTTAAATCATTATAAAATCATATGTAAAATTATATGTAAAAATGAACATGATATGTTTTTTTATTTAAGCATCATTTATAGATATTCTGTCAAGAAAAATGAGAGTAAACTACTCGATCAGATATACAATGTCAGGCAAAATACTTAATTACTCGTTACCGTTTGATTGAATCTAAACAAACGTTTTATTAAAAATGTTTTGTGTCATATTGTTATATGATTCAAACAAATCGAATTTGTTGTAATTTTGTGAGGTGTCGTATATTTTGTCAAAACAATTGACAAAGCAATACCGAAAACTCTAAAAAAATATTTGTTAGTAAAAATCCAGAAACTTATTATAAAATTAAACAAATCAGACTACAAGAATTTTCATTTATTAAATCACGGCAGCACACGAATTTATTTCAAAAATAGATTTCGACATCCTACTTCTTCCCTTATTTCAAATGTTTTTAATTTTAATTTATGAGAATTTTTTGTATAAAGATATGCATTTTGTGTGTGCATATTAACTTTACGTTCCTGAATCATGATGCATATTCCATAGTAAAAATGCAAAAAAGTGTACTCAAGCAATTGATCTCGAGTCACATATCTACTAATTTGATGATTGACATTTGGGGTAAGGACTTTCTCTAAGAGCGTACGCCTATTCAAAGTGCAAGTTAATCTTACGGCCCCAGTCTCACTTGAGCGCCGTTTTCCCAGATATTTTCTTACCCCTTCCTCTTTAACTAGTAGACCCAAAACATAAAAACAAACCTTGCTAACTTAAATGGTTGAAAAAAAGAAACATTATTATTCTTTTTATTTACAACACAAAGACGATATCTCCTTATTTCCTTTTATTTTTAGACCTTTGTGGCTTACCGCTTTATGTTCTTATCGCCATATTATTGTCCCGTGAATATAGATGTTGCGTGTAAGGAAGCTGTTGCGGCCGGTTTAAGTCTAGACCGATTCTCCTGGCGAAGTCGGCAACCACCGCAGTCACACGAGTTAACTGAGGTGCCACCTCCAGCCATCCATGGGTTACTGCCATAAAGATCGTTACCACTCGACGGAAGAAGAGCTGATACCATTCCTTTGCCACGTTATAATTATGATCTTCCTCCGTCATTGCTTTCAACATCCCGAGATTGGCGGCCAGCTCGTGAGTATCTCGTGGTTTAGCTCGCGGGTTATTCAAAGCAGCCTCGATCCGAGTGATGAACTCTGCAGTATCTTGCTTGGTAAAGCTATTTTCGGATCTTTTCAGTTTGAGGCACTTTGTCCAAATTACGCAAAAAGTCTGTTTATTGTACATCTTCATGTGCTCTTTCGAATGGCGTATAAATTTTTTGAGAGAAATGCGTTTGTGGCTAAAAAAATATAAAAATTTTTTCATAATAATTTAAAATTTAATTTTAATTTCAAATTTCAAAGTTAGAAACTTAAAAAATTATATTTAAGTATTTTTCATATATCTTATCAATATACAATGATTTGAGATTTTTTCTATGCTCTCACGAAAAAACATACAATTTTTTTATTTTTTTTGTTCAAAAAGTAATTTGAATTTGAAATATCTTAAAATTTTGCAATTATAACATATAATTTTTATTGCGTTATCGTAAACATCAAGTTATATTGACTTAAGTTGAAAATATTAAAATATTTGAATCATTCAAAAAAGAGTTATTTAAGATGTCTTTTCAAAATATGCATATTTTTAAGTTTATTTTAATTTTGGTCAAACAATCGATCCTTAATAAGACATTAAATCCATTTTGTTGGAACTTATCTTCATTATTCCTTTTATATTCAATTTCCTCCTCTCGTGATGTCGGTGGATCTCAACAGTTGAGGTCTTATTTACTGGAATAGTGAATGAGGTCCCAAATTGTTGATGGTCAGTGACATCAAGCGAAGGGGATGAATGGGGGTAAATATGTGATTAAACTACGCGGTTGCATTTGATAGAATTAAATTCAAAACCGTTTTACTTATAATTTTTCAAAAGGCACAACGGTTTCAAATATTTACCGAATAAATAAAATTATTGGCATATCTTAAAATTCCTTAGACACTCGAATATGGACTCTAATTTATTGTCATTTCGATGACGTCTGTGCCAAATGAATTCGACTAAATATGAGTCAATCATTGAGCGATGTGTACCCCATCGCTTTCTATTGCCTGATTTAAGCTGGTTCCATGTTGACTCAATTTGTTGAGTATGAATTCCTTCTGAGCTAACAAAGTCAACTGAATGATTTACAGTTCGGTGTTCAAATCTGTATCCTTCTAGGGTTTGCACACCACAATATCCTTTCCATAGATCTGAATGAATGATCGATCCAGGTAGTATGCACTGTTTTATGCACTCGTTAAGAGTTTTAGCATTTCTATGATCAACAGCAAAAAGGAAACACTTCAGATGTTTCTCTACACACGCCACCGAAAACCCATTGTTGTGGAAGCATGCGCCCCCTATTATATTTCCGACGGGCGAAAACTGTTTCATCGATCTCAACTATTATATTTTCGCCCCCTATCTTACATGGATTTTTTAATATTTCATCAGCACAAGCCTCGCGCATGTAACTATTGTAGTCAACGGTCGTGCTGTGATCAATCGCCAATTCTTCTTCGCAAAATTTAATGCTGGTTAATTGTTTAGACCAACAGTACATAAACATAATTGTTTTACGAAGCGGTAATCGTGCTCCTTCAAACCAAGTCCCACTTCGAACTGTAGTTGAAACGGAGCATTTCGATTTTTGGCATCTCCAATATACTTTATTACATCTGACACTTAATGTCATTAAATGCTTACGACAGCATCTTATTTCTACAAAAGAAGATAAATATATAATTATTTCGAACCAAATATAACCATTTCATACCACTTGGAATTAATCGATAATTCTGTAAAAACTTGACAGCATCTAATTCTGTAGAAATGTTTCGCAATATCCACTCTAAATTAATATTATTAGACATCTAAAATTATACAGTTATTCCAATAATAGCATCAAATTTTTACAAAAACAATCGATTGATCGATCAAAATTGAAAAAATAAAAACTATTTGCAATTAATTTGGAATAACTTTTTAAATCAATATACAAATAACTACATATTTAAAATATAAGCCATAGTAGACGTAGCGATTAGAATGGCACGATAAAAATAATAGGGTTGTTTTGGTATTTTTCGAGATATTTTGAAATGTAATCTTTAATTTCAGAATGATGAGGTCGGGTCATCCATTCATGAAACCAGGGGCCACTTTGCCCATCTCTATTAGTTTCCCTGGCCACACCGCTTCTATTATAGGTTTTAATTATTTCGAACTTATAAATAGAAAGCAAATGTGGCACTGTCGCCTTAGGTCCTTTTAAAAACACATCACCGGTCCCAGCACCGGTTGTTAAAAAATTAAAAATCACAGCAACGTCTTTAAAAAGCTGGGAAAATGTAGGACCGGGAAACTTATAGAAGGGCTATACTCAAGTAACCCCTCTACTCGTTTCCCTGACCATTGTCGGCGTCCTTGGACCCCTCCACTCGTCCTTTGCCCCTGGAGGCAATCAAACGAGCTAGACATGAAGAGGCCGTAGCTCTATGAGATGATGGTACAAATACCTTTGGCAAATATATGCCAGCATTAAACAGTTCGTTATTAGTAAGACACATTCCTAGAAAATAAATTACTGGCTGGTTCACATCACCAGGAGCCAGTCTGAATCCATATGCTATTTGTACGTTATCCCGCCAGCAATACGGTTTCATAGATCCCGGTCGTAATCCCCAGTGGTCTACCCACATGGGTCTTATCTGATTTAAGTCGGCTTTATCATTAGTAGACCAATCCTTAGCTTCCGGTCTTCTGATCCAGACTTGCCATCGAGGCACCCTATCCGTTTCTTGGTGTAGTGCATTTATCACCATATGTATATAGTCCACTTTTATGTGGACCTCATCTGTTAACCGTTTCTGATCATATATGTCCGTCCCCTGCCACGAAGGCCACTCTGTCACTCCGCCTGCTCTAAATCTGGGTAGTACTTCATCTTTCAAGTTAATGTTGATTATGGGGCATAACACACCCCACACACTCGGCCATTTCAATAATAGGAATGATAAACTTTGAGGATTGCTCATGTACGGTATCCTATTCGGATGGAGCTGAGCCATGGTTGGAGAATTGCGATATGCATTTCCCGAAGCACGAGTATTCCAGCTGGTATTATACCAGACATCTAATGGAAATATAAGACCTGTCAATTCCCCTACAGCCCATACAGTAAATGCGTAAATATGGGATGTTTCTAAATCCGGATTTACGCAGAATAAGTCATTAATGACCTGTCCATCAATTAGAAATTCGAATCTCTTTCCAAGCCAATCTTGTAAGATTGTGCCTGTGAGATTCCACGTGTCAAAGAATAACGACATTCCTACAGATAAGATCCTAGCCGCTATAATTCCAGTAGTAAATATATCATTCTTATTCAGAACTTTAATTAAACCGCCGTCTTTTGCTGATGTGTTCGTTCCTTTGTATGCCGTGGTTGCTTTGAGGGCTCGCCACATCCAATTACTGTCTCCAGGTGCACAGATTGGAATTGTATTGATCTCAAATAATGTGGAGCTGAGTGCATACGTGTTATTATGGGATAAAACCCATCTGAAAGCCAAAGTCACTGCTCTAATAAATCCGTGTACATACTGGTCATTCTCATTGCGAGAAGTGGCCAGTTTGCCTAAAACCGACTTGACCGCCCCAGAGTTCACCAGATTCCAGGGTTGTAACACCCTTTCACCTGCTCCGTAACAAACAAAATTAATCGGTGGACTATTTATAGCTAAAGATGGTAAATGATGCGCATAGTTAGCGTGAGTTCTTAATCTAGGCAGTCCAGCTGCCATTCCTGCTAATACAATTAAATCTTCGTCATTCCAATTTTCAGAGAATAAGACGAATGTCAAATTAGAAAAATCTGCAGCCACTGCTTGATACATCGGTTCTGCAGCTGCGGCCCTAACATTCCTAGTTTGCCTAAAGGCAAACCTGTTGTTACGTTTATTCACATTTATTTGTGGGTAATTCTTTGACGCGTTATTCTGCTCAAACATCAACTCCGCTGTGACAGATTTCTCATTAATCTTATAAGTCTTGCTTATATGACAACGTAAATTACGCTGGAACGAACAGCCTTTAAGTAGCGTGCAACTAGCTTTGTGCCAGCTGCCATCAAAATCAGTCTGTTTTGTCTAGAGCAGATAATCTTTGAGATCAGATCTAGGAAGACCAATGTCTTCCATTATTTTATATTTATAAGTCGCTCTGGCTCGTCTAAATATTTTTGAGTCGTTATGGTCAGATAAGTCCTCCAGACTTATCGACCTGCTAAATTTGAACTTGTTTAATCTTTTCATCGGTGGAACCAAGCTGCTGCGCTTTAAAGTAGCCGTTTTTGCTGTTTGCGAGCTTGTAAGAACAAATGTTGTACGATTAGTTAGATCTTTTTATGTTTTTCTGCCCCTAAAGGGCCTTTAAATCAAATATACTGATCAGTAAAATTAAGATCAATACCTGCGAGGTCTACCCCGATGACGTGGCATTTCTGACACTAAAATCTTAATGGAGATATGGAATTCTAGATCAGTACCTGCGAGGTCTACCCCGATGACGTGGCATCTCTGACACTTCAAAATCCTAATGGAGATATGGAATTCTTCTAGATTAATAATCAAGATAAAAACAACGTAAAATGCAGAAATTTGTAGCAGGAAATTTTCGCTTACTCCTTTATATGAATAATTTTTCCTGTATAAACATTAATATTTTTACTGCGCATATTAGCAAACAACTAATTGGTCGTCTTCGTAACTGCATGATGGTGTATTTTTCAAAACATTAAAGTTAGAAAGAGCTAATTACAGTGTGTCTTCTAAATTGCCATATTTATTCTGTTACAATTTGTTGCGAATTGTATATTTTCTAAGTTCTACGATTTTTATCTTTATTCTAATCTTCGTTCTATAATGTATTACCGATCATTTTGCCGTATTTATAGAAATATTTTACTCTTGTGAAATGTATTTGTCTATTTCTAGCAGCTATAAAAATGACAGCGTTTTTTCTCACATAGCTGATCCACATTTGGCGTAATAGAAATATTTGGGTTTTCTCGGTTTAGTTCTCCCAAGCAAATAAAAGAGCGTTGTGTTTAAAAAAAATCACATAAAATACTCATTACATATCTTGACATGACTGGTAAGTTTGAGCTTTAAATAATGGATATTCACAGAAAAAGTTGTTTTTCAAAATTTTCGTCAAAAAAGTAATATAAAATTAAAAAATCTCAAAATTTTTAACACAAATTCAAACTTTTGTATTGCTATTAAAAACTAATTTTTTTGCTATATAACATACCATAATTTGATCAGTCATGCTCTTAAATATTTGACGATATTCAATTTTACATTTTTTAAAAAATATTTAGAAGTATTGTTTAAAAAATAATTTTTAAATTTCATAACCAATATCAGAGTATATTGCTCAAAATATTTACATAAAATATATATGATACATCATGATACTTTAGTTGTGTTTGGGTATGCATAATGCATCTTCATTAGAAAATAATTGAAATTGATTTATCATATTTTGCTATTTGCCTCTCCCCCATTCGTTAACAAAATAATGATTCTAAATGATAAATATATTATTTCTTTAAAATAATTACATTACAGCAAAATCGCGAATGAGAGCCAATAATTTTTCAAATAAATTTTGTCCGCGATTCCTGTGTCGCCATAGAAATTCAACTAGATAGGAATCCAACATTTGTCTATGTGTTCCACATTCCAGCTTGTTCCGTCTTTTTAGCTGATTCCACGTACTATCCACTGTCTTTTTTGGTAGCCCTCTTCCGATACAAATTCCTCACTGTGATTAACAGTGTAATGCTGAAAATTGTATCCGTCCATTGAATCCAGCCCGCTGTAACCCTTCCACATATCTGACAGAATAATGCTGCCAGGTTGTATGAACGCCTGAATACACGCTTTTAGTGTTTCAGCTGTACGATTATACACAGCAACGAGGAATACCTCCTTAGTTTCGCGGCAAATACCCCTGAACATCCATTGTTTTGGGTACACCTTTCAGCGGTTATATTTGCGACGGCTATACATGGTCTCGTTGACTTCAACTGTGAGTCCATCGCCGCCAATAAATGAAGGGTTGCGCAAAACGTCAAAAGCGCACAGTTCTCGAAAATAGTTTCGAAAATCTACAGCCGTTTCTTGGCTCAGGCCCAACTCGTCTTTACAAAATTTGATGCTGGTTAACTGCTTTGTCCAGCAATATGCAAGGATGATGACCTTTTCCAATGGAATTCGGGATCCATCAAACCACGTGTTCTTACGGACGGGAGGACACGTGGTTTGATCTTCTTTCTTACAAGACGTTAGTATTTCTTAATCGAATACAAGGAGCGCTTACTCCTTTATATGAATAATTTTTCCTGTATAAACATTAATATTTTTACTGCGCATATTAGCAAACAACTAATTGGTCGTCTTCGTAACTGCATGATGGTGTATTTTTCAAAACATTAAAGTTAGAAAGAGCTAATTACAGTGTGTTTTCTAAATTGACATATTTATTCTGTTTCAATTTGTTGCGAATTGTATATTTTCTAAGTTCTACGATTTTTATCTTTATTCTACTCTTTGTTCTATAATGTATTACCGATAATTCTGCCGTATTTATAGAAATATTTTACTCTTGTGAAATGTATTTGTCTATTTCTAGCAGCTAGAAAAATGACAGCATTTCTTCTCACATAGCTGAGCCACATTTGGCGTAATGGTGGTGGCAATTAAAATTCGCATTAGGTCCGTATTTGCTCATCAATTAATCTGCTTATGTACTTGGACTTATTGAAGTTCAATGTGAAAAAAATCTTTTCACACAAGTATGTGCTCCCAAAAAAAACAGTCTGATTGAACAACCGGGAAATCTCAGGGAAAGTGGGGGTAATTCTCTCATTAATTTTCACAGCTTGTCTGCATCAACACATGTCTGAACCTTAATTAGAGTTCAGTATTGCATTGCAGATCAATGAGCTTAATTTAAAGATCAGAATAAGCATCTTGCATGTCAAATAAAAACTAGTCTGAAAAAAGTTTGAAATGTGGTTCCGTGCCTCTTATAATCTACAAATATGTTGTCAAATTCCTACTGTAATCTGAGAATGACAGCAACATACTTTTCTTCAAGAAGCGGAGTACCTACGACATGTGTCGGCAACCTGCGGTTTTTTTTGTTACACTCACGCGAAGTCAACATGCTATTAAGAAACTATTGGATAATATTTTAGTAGAGAGAACAACTAGCAACATAAAAATCCTAGTCATTAACCGTGATATTTAGGTACCAAAATTTTTATTCTTGCGTATATTTAACCAGTACATTATCGATAGAGATCACAAAACTTAGAAAATATATAATTTTCTAGTATGAATATGAAAATTAGGAGATTTCAACAGACGTCCAAGAATAAATGTGTTTTACTAGATGAATTTTCCAAATTGCAGCAGTATCTATTTTTCTTTGGCAAAATTTATCAGAACCTCTCAGCAAATTTCGCAAAATCAAGACAATGTACAGTAAAACGTTTCCCGATTTAAAATCTTTTATACTATTAAAAATTATTATTTACTATAAACGCTAGCAAGGCTTGGTAACAGTATTATTGATAACATATAAACCGTGATAAGCATATGTGAACGTGTTTTTGATATCGCAGTCTATCATCATCGCATAACCAAGACTTATTTAAAAAGTGATTACAATAAAGATCTTAGAAAATATAGAATTTTATAGTTTGAGAAACTATAGGATTATATTTTAGTAGAGGGAACAACTAGCGACAATTTGTAGAATAAATAATAAAAGTTAAAAAATTTGGTTGACTATTTTAATTTGAAATAGTCAACCAAAAACTTTGAGTATTTTAGTTCCTCTGCAAAAGTTTATCAGAACTTCTCATCAAATTTCGCATAATCAAGACTATGTACAGTAAAA
>WNNJ02001848.1:0-27487 GCA_012934845.2 Pomphorhynchus laevis
TTAATATTAATAATTAATATTTAAATATACATTATATTAATATATAAATCATATATTAAAAAATATTAAAGTATTTAAGTAAATATAAAGTATGATAATAATATATAATATTTGTATATAATATTATAAACATATTATATATAATATATAAAATATATAATATATTTTATAGTATACAATTTACTATATATGCTATATATATTATAGTAAAAATATTATATAGTTTTCAAAGTAAAGTAAAAATATATCTTTTATGTATTATTTTATATTTGTATTAACGTATTAACTCTCAACAAGAATCATAATTGTCTTTTAATTGAATTTGCTTTTTTGAAAATTAATTCGTTGTTTATCTATAGTAAGTAATGGAGAATGGCTATTGCCGAAAACCTTTCCAATTACTTTCGTGTTTTTCAACACTTTTATATCAGTTTATCATCAATGATAAATCCCCAGCGTTGTCAGTTACTATTATTGTAGTGCACAACGCAGATAATTGATAATTTCTACAAAACGAAATCAATAATCTGGAAAGGTTTAGATCTTTATGTTTTCTGTAATGCACCCTTTAATATAGTATTTTATTCAAATTTATTTTTTGAGATGTGACCACCTCTCTTTATTTGCACTAATACCTTTTTAATGTTCTAAATGACGCAGTTATTTTATGATAATTGTCATTTGCGACAATTTCACTGTTGAATTTTTTCGTGGTGCTGACACCCTGATAACATTTATGACTCACATATCCATAATTCAAAATATTTTGACACGTCGAATTATTTTTTAATGCTTGTTGAATTGTTAATGTGCTGTTGAGCGCAAAGTATTGCTTAGCGCTGTAATAACAATGGCGTATTGATTTATCCAACGGAATCAATAACTATGTCCTTAAAATATAAAAAGTCCATAATTTCTACAAGATATTTTCTAATTATTTCTGATGATAACAGGTGGCCATCAAAAATATCAATGAAATTTGTCTGTATCGTTCTAAATTACTTTATTATTTCAATATTAATTTAAATAATAAATAATTTTCAAAAAATGATCAATTATATTAACAATAGGCGAAGTTTTTCAATGTAGGGGCCAATACACCACAACTATTTTGTTAATTCCTCCTCGTACTCTGGATTCCGGCTGATGCGGCTCGAGTAAAGCGGAGTCATCTCTTTACGTATACTAGTGTGAATGCGTGTTCAGATTTGTTATTTTTTACTCGCTTTAACCACTGTAGCTTCAGAAATTGTTAGCCGAATTACCAATACCGCCGGACGAAGAGAAAATAATAATAATTTTATAATAATTTATTTTTTAAATATAATTTCATTTTTTAATAATAAAAATGTTTTAGCACATAAAATAATATAATATAATAATTTAATAGTAATATAATATTAAATAATATTACACTCATTATATTTTAATTTTTAGTAAATATTTTATTGTATAATTAATATAATTAATATATAAATATATATTTTATAGCCTATATTAATAATTATATATTGTTATATATAGTTTATATAAAATTATTTAATTAATATATAATTGATCTTAATTAATATTTAATGAATATATAATATTATATAATAATATAATAATTTTATAATATTAAATATTATTATTTCGATGTTATTTATTATTAATTTTCGATATTAATTAATACTTTAATTATTGAATCTCAGATTAGGTTGCACATTCTCGTTTTGTTTGTCTTGATTGGATGTTACGCATTTTGAATTTTTTGTAAATTGTTTTCTTTAAACTTTAAATTTGAACTGTTTAGTGTTGGCGTCTACGAGAAAGGTGCGATAACGATTATTTCTAATAAATATGGAGCTCGAACAACTCCTAGTTTTGTCTTTTTCGAAAATGATCATCATATCGTGGGTGATGCAGCTAAAAGCAAAGTTACCACTGATCCCAAGCGTAGCGTATACAATGCTAAACGTATTATTGGTCGTCAGTTCGACGAAGATGCAGTACAACAAGAAATAAAACTTATGCCGTACAAGATTGTAAATAAAAATGGCAAACCACATGTACAAATGGAAATGAAAAATGGAACTAAGGAGTTTGCATTCGAACAAATTAGTTCATTTGTTCTTAATGAAATGAGGGACATCGCTGAAGCGTATCTTAATACTAAAGTTGATTCGGCTGTTATAACTGTCCCAGCCTACTTTAATGATGCTCAACGTCAAGCAACCAAAGACGCAGCCGCGATTGCCGGTCTCAAGGTGCTACGTATTATTAATGAACCAACGGCTGCTGCTATCGCTTACGGTCTCGACAAGAAGGAAGGTGAAAAGAACATTCTCGTATATGATCTTGGCGGTGGTACTTTTGACGTATCTATTTTGGTTATCGACAGTGGTGTGTTCGAAGTCGTGGCTACTAGCGGTGATACTCATTTAGGTGGAGAAGATTTCGATCAGCGAGTTATCGATTATTTCATGAAGATTTTAAAAAAGAAAGGAAAAAGTATCGATAAAGACGATAAAAAAATTCAAAAGCTTAAACGCGAGGTAGAGCGAGCTAAGCGAACTCTAAGTAAAGAACGACAGACTAAAGTTGAGTTCGACATTGACGGTGAAGAATTTAGTGAGGTTTTGACGCGTGCTAGATTTGAAGAACTCAATAATGATCTGTTCAGAAAAACTTTAACACTACTTGGTAAAGTTTTGGAGGATGCAAATCTGAAGCGAGACGAAATTGACGAAATCGTGTTAGTTGGTGGTTCTACTCGAATACCGAAGATTCAACAGATGGTAAAGGAGTACTTCAACGACAAGGAACCTTCTCGCGGAGTTAATCCAGACGAAGCTGTTGCTTACGGCGCCGCTGTCCAAGCAGCGGTTGTCTCCGGAATGGAAATGGATAAAGTACTATTACTTGATGTTAACCCACTTACATTAGGCATAGAAACCGTTGGTGGGGTTATGACAAAAATTATTCAAAGGAATACCGTCATTCCGACGAAAAAGTCGCAAGTGTTCAGCACGGCTGCCGACAATCAACCCACAGTTACAATTCAGGTATGATTCGATATTGGAGTTGTTATTATGTAAAGCTTTTAAAATTGATTTTATTATCACATTCAATATGTTATAACTTCAAATGAGATAAATACTGCATTTCTACTGCATCGAATTATTCAATGAATATTTGTGCTGTAGTAGTGACTTCATAACTATAAAGTATAACATTTTTGATTGTAATCAATGAATAAGAATGTAACACTTGAAGGATTAGCCAAAACGTTTTTATCTAGAAATGTGTTTCCCTCGCATAAGTTTTCAAATGATAATTCTATATTTCTAGAATTAATTCTAGTTAGTTTTTGGAAAATAGCAAATGACATCAATTCAATGAATTCAAACAAAGTAACCGAGAATTAAAAAAGCTAACTGAGTCTACGTATTTTATATTGCAAATTAAAAATAATGCAAAATAAAAGTTAAATAGTTAAATAATAAAAAATTAATTAATAATAAATAATTGTTATAAGATTTTATATAATTTAAATCAAGATGAATTATAAACTGAAATTAAAAATAAAAATCAATTTTTATAATAGCGTTTTATTTATTAATAAAATGCTATTTTACTTTTATATTTCGCTAGTTGCTGCTAACATCATTAGAAACAAAAAAATATATACATGTTTGTATGTCTTGTTTTTGTTTCTGATGATGCTAGCTGCAGCTAATAATATAAAAAAATAAATCAGTTTTTTGTTAAGAATAAGGCTTTTTGGCTATTTTTTAAAATAAAGCCAGAAAAAATAAAGCTAACTAAGAACTATGTATATAAACTACTAAAAACTATGTATCAGAATAAGAATTAGAGGTCATCAGGAGGAACTGCTATGCTATCAGGTTTCGGCCCCTAACTCTTCTACCCAACATAGCAGCGGGGCAAAATACATGCTAATGATGTATTTATTCTGATAAAACTATCTAGTATCTTATTCTAATACAAAGTATATTATTTATTATCCATCCATAAAAATTTGCCACTTAAGAGTTTAAATTTATTCTTTATATTATTGTGTTGATTTATATATTTTACTATTTTCTGCTTGATGTTATTTTTATAGTAACCTAGTTTAAAATATGTTTCTATTAAATTATTTAAATGATTTTGAAGAAAGCCAAATGATTTTGGACTAGTTTCATGTAATATATGTTACATATATGCAATGTAAGTTATCGAAAAGAGCATTCTGAAGAAAATTGTCCTTTAATAGGGATTCACTATTTATTAAATACTCTTGAGAATGTTCTATTTTTCAAAATCTGGTCGTAGTACTCGCCAAAATATCGATTACATAAACCAATTCTTTATTTTGATTCCATATAAAGATATGTTGTATTCAATATACGTTACAGTATTTGAAAATTGTTCATAGATTGGATTTATCTACTGATTTAGTTTTGATCATTTTATGTAGTCAGGTATATTTGGAGTTTAGTAATAGTCGAATAGCAATCTAATGTTTTAAGATTATTACTCTATAGAGAGAGGAATAGTAATAATAAGACGTCATCTTTACTTATCCTTTAATTTTATTTAGATTTTTGAAGGAGAGCGTCCAATGACTAAAGACAACCATTTGCTTGGTAAATTCGACTTGACTGGTATTGCTCCAGCCCCAAGAGGTGTTCCTCAGATAGAAGTTATATTCGAGATTGACGTCAACGGAATTCTGAAGGTATGAATTATGATCTAAACAGAATGTATATCCTTTCTAATTAGCTGCTTGAATCTAGTTTATCACTGAATATAATATTTACTAAACTGCATAATTGATAATTGAAGTTAGTTAAACAAATTTTGAATTAATTACAAAAGTGGAGTTTTTGAAAAGGACATTACAAATATTTGGTCATTTAAAATAACTTTAAATTTTTCAAGAATATTGAATCACTCAAGATATAAAACTTACTTTTCTTTAAATACAACGATGTTTCGAACAAAAACATCGCGATTCTTTTTAGTTTAAAAATAACAACATTTTAATATAACAGTTTTTAATATAACGAATCAATCACGATCGTTTAATAAATAACGAACAATAATAATCAAACAAACGACGATTCTCTATGGCTATTATGATAGTGTATTACTCACAAATTGAACGTAAAAATGAAGATCGATAGGCTCGTAGGTTCAAATAAACACGTAATGGTAGTAAGATATTTCAATGGAATGTGAATCGACGACTACGAAAACCATTTTCGACTACTTCAGATCATAAACTGTAAAACACGCAAAAATGCAAAATTAGACAAAATGCATACAAACATAGACGCGTATTTTGATAAAGCTACAAAACGAGCATCACTTGGAACATTTGATCTTTGCAGTATCTTGATCAACAATAAAATAAGAATGAAAGAGTACAAGTGCTCTTTCATAGAGTAGAGACAGTGTTGATCGAATAAATGGCATATTACTGTAATGTTATATAGTCAAATGCATACTTAGGAAACTAATGTTAATTATCTCTCGCGATCCTAAATGGATGACTCGCCTAATGCAATGCCAAAAAGATATAGCGTACAAGAGAGAAGACTAAGTTATTTTACAACAATTGAATACTATGGGATTTTACCGATATGGGCTTCCACTGTCACAAATATTCAATTTAATTTTCATAAAGGACACAGTGCTAGATTGTCTAAAGAATTTGCATGTGAGTCTAATTCATAAAGGAAATAATAAACTCACGATAAACTATATTTTTGTCCTGTTACTCTTATACCTATAATCTCGAAACTTATGGACAAATGTTTTTGATCAGTATTTTTGGAGCATAATTCGCATTCAGACGAAATTGAAAAAAGCTTTGATCGTAATAAATTAGAGGGTTGCAACCAAATTAGATTCATCTAATTTTCCAATTGTACAGATAATTCAAGTGGATCGATCAAAGAATTTTGATCGTGTTAATCACCATATTTTATCAGAGAAAACCTTGTACAGTTCAATTTCCATATTGACAAATAGTCAACCTTTGCGAACAATTCTGAAGAATTGTTCGCAAAGGTTGACTTTCGGCAACATAAAATATGATGCTTGCACTGTTCAAGAAGGTCCACATCAAGATAGCAGCTTGTCAATGTTTCTTTGATTGTAAATGCTTTTTAATATAATCTGTCAAGCAGATTTTGTGTAAAATTTGCAGACAACATAACGATCCTTACAAGCTCATCAAATCTTCACAATTCTAACCGTGATGTTAAAGCTGAGATAAAAATCTAATTAGCTGAACTACTCAGAATTGACTCGTACTAAGCAAGTCAATGCAAGTAGATTTAAAAAGTCGTTCTTCCAGAACACTAGTGGTCTCATACAAGTTAAGAATCTAACTACAAACTCATAATCTACAAACTATAATCTCATACGTACAAATTTTGTACGTATGAGAGAACATATGACTATAAAACTCACTTAAAAGCTTTATTTAATACTAACTCATATTGCAAACTATTCCATTCGTTTCTATATGCAGAATTACTCTTGCTAAAGAAAATAATAAAAGGTAATAAAAACATTAACTTCTCGGCAATAGAAGATATAAATATGGTTAATATTATATTTTGTTACCGTTTTTCATTGTACCTGCCGCTGTAAAGTTTTAAAACTCGATTTAGTTGCTAAAATTCATTAATTTCACACCATAAATCAATTGACTTTTTGGTTTAGGTTTATCTTCAATAGTTTCGTCAATAATTTTTTGTTTTACCGACAATTAATTGAACAATAGTTTGTTATTAAACTATTGTTGTCGTGGGTTTTCATTTCATCTACATGAAAGTCAGTAAAAGCCCTTAAGTAAAATCATTGAAATGATATTCTAGCGTAAAATTAAATCTTATTGCTTGGAATTAGTGATTGAACAAATAAAAAATATTTTGCGTTAGAAGTAAAACATAAAAAATGAATCGAGCACACCTACCCCGATGTTCGACATTTTTGATGACCGTGTTTTACCATATCTTTGTGTTTAAGGGTTAATGCATAGCCTTAACTTCAATTGAGAGCTCAAAAACAACTTAATTTTATTTTAATTATCATTTTAGGTGGAAGCTGAAGATAAAGGAACCGGTTCTAAGAATAAGATTGTTATTAACGAACATTCAAACAGACTTAAACAAGAAGAAATCGATAAGATGATAAATGAAGCAGAGCGCTTCAAGGATCAAGACAAACAAACACAGGAACGAATTGAAGCCAAACACCAGCTGGAATCTTACACATATTCATTGAGTTCCCAGGTTAAGGACAAAGAGAAATTAGGGGGCAAGCTCAGCGATGCGGACAAAACTACTATAGAAGACGCCGTGGAAGATACAATGAAGTGGATGAATCAGAACCCAGATGTTGGAGCAGAAGAATACAAGGCTCAGTTAAAGAAGATAGAGGAGAAAATCAATCCGATCATGTCTAAGCTGTATGCATCTGGAGATATGCCACCTCCACCACCTCCGACAGGCGGTAGTCAATCTGGTGCCGAGAAAGATGAATTGTAATAATCGCACAAAAAAATAATGTTACATATGCTAGTGGAAACATTGGATCTAGCAAATTGTACAAATATAATATCTCCTACGATACATAATTTCTTTAACAAGTCGATTGAACGATCATTTCGATTTTGTATTTTGTTCTTCAAAAAATAATATTCCGATACATTATCTCAAATGCCACAACAAATCTGTGTCTAAAGTATCCATATTAGAAAAATATAAATACCTAACGTCATATTTTAAGAGAAAATTGAGTGTTTTCCATAGGAAATTGTTTGTAAAAATCGGTATTGATGTGCAAGCCATGAAAAAATCGGACTCATCTGTGCCAGGTACCTCCCACTACTGGATGCAGAGGATGACCGGCAGACGGCACGATGTATATGTATGTTTTGACATACTCGTGCCGTCTACCGGTCCTCCTCTGCATCCAGTGGTGGAAGGTACCTGGCACTGATGAGTCGAAATAATGACTAAACGGTACTAGTTATCGTTTTGCTGATTATTAACATTTAAAAATTGTTAATGAACTTCATGGATCATTAAATATAATCAGATTAACGTATCAATTATATTTTAAAATAGTTCATAGTTTTATAAAACTATGAACTTTTTTATTAAACTTTTAAATAATTATATTATTAAATATTTATATGTTTTAGATTATTATAATATATTTAACATTATAAAAATAAATTAAGTTATTTTTATATATGATATTGATTTAATTAATTAAATTATTAAAATTAAATACAATATAAAGTTGTATATTAGATTTTATTTTTTGTTAAATTTAAATTCTTTTATTTTAAATTCTTTTATTCTTTTTTTTTAATACGGATGGTCTGAATATTATGTCATTTATATTAGCAATATAGACACTGGCAACTTCAGAGATCAATTAACAAACAAAACCAAGACGTAGTTCATTAGAAATAGAATATATAGAATATTGTAATACATATATTAAATTAAGTACGTATATAATTTAGATCACTTAAATAAGTCTACATATTTCGTACCTTTCATAAATTAAGTTGATTGATCCCTAGCAATATAGACACTGACTACTTCAGAGATCAATTAGCATTGACTTTTGTTCTATGTCATGTGATATCTGTATTTTAATTACTAGTGCTGTCCACTGATGTTCTTGGTTTTAACTGAGTGTGTAACTACAACGTCATACTTAAGTCTTTTTATATCATTCCGTCTTGCAAATTCTAAAATTATTTTGGTTTCACCGATATGTTGGATATATACAGCTTAATCATGATGATAAGGGTGCTGTTTGGAATTCATTTTTGAATAAATTTAATAAAAACCTATATCAGATAATTAAAAGGTTACAAAAATAGAGTAATTCGAATTCAGTTGAACATTTAAAATTGTTAATGAACTTCATGGATCATTAAATATAATCAAATTAACGTATCAATTATATTTTAAAATAGTTCATAGTTTTATAAAACTATGAATTTTTTTATTAAACTTTTAAATAATTATATTATTAAATATTTATAAATATGTTTTAGATTATTATAATATATTTAACATTATAAAAATAAATTAAGTTATTTTTATATATGATATTGATTTAATTAATTAAATTATTAAAATTAAATACAATATAAAGTTGTATATTAGATTTTATTTTTTGTTAAATTTAAATTCTTTTATTTTAAATTCTTTTATTCTTTTTTTTTAATACGGATGGTCTGAATATTATGTCATTTATATTAGCAATATAGACACTGGCAACTTCAGAGATCAATTAACAAACAAAACCAAGACGTAGTTCATTAGAAATAGAATATATAGAATATTGTAATACATATATTAAATTAAGTACGTATATAATTTAGATCACTTAAATAAGTCTACATATTTCGTACCTTTCATAAATTAAGTTGATTGATCCCTAGCAATATAGACACTGACTACTTCAGAGATCAATTAGCATTGACTTTTGTTCTATGTCATGTGATATCTGTATTTTAATTACTAGTGCTGTCCACTGATGTTCTTGGTTTTAACTGAGTGTGTAACTACAACGTCATACTTAAGTCTTTTTATATCATTCCGTCTTGCAAATTCTAAAATTATTTTGGTTTCACCGATATGTTGGATATATACAGCTTAATCATGATGATAAGGGTGCTGTTTGGAATTCATTTTTGAATAAATTTAATAAAAACCTATATCAGATAATTAAAAGGTTACAAAAATAGAGTAATTCGAATTCAGTTGAACATTTAAAATTGTTAATGAACTTCATGGATCATTAAATATAATCAAATTAACGTATCAATTATATTTTAAAATAGTTCATAGTTTTATAAAACTATGAATTTTTTTATTAAACTTTTAAATAATTATATTATTAAATATTTATAAATATGTTTTAGATTATTATAATATATTTAACATTATAAAAATAAATTAAGTTATTTTTATATATGATATTGATTTAATTAATTAAATTATTAAAATTAAATACAATATAAAGTTGTATATTAGATTTTATTTTTTGTTAAATTTAAATTCTTTTATTTTAAATTCTTTTATTCTTTTTTTTTAATACGGATGGTCTGAATATTATGTCATTTATATTAGCAATATAGACACTGGCAACTTCAGAGATCAATTAACAAACAAAACCAAGACGTAGTTCATTAGAAATAGAATATATAGAATATTGTAATACATATATTAAATTAAGTACGTATATAATTTAGATCACTTAAATAAGTCTACATATTTCGTACCTTTCATAAATTAAGTTGATTGATCCCTAGCAATATAGACACTGACTACTTCAGAGATCAATTAGCATTGACTTTTGTTCTATGTCATGTGATATCTGTATTTTAATTACTAGTGCTGTCCACTGATGTTCTTGGTTTTAACTGAGTGTGTAACTACAACGTCATACTTAAGTCTTTTTATATCATTCCGTCTTGCAAATTCTAAAATTATTTTGGTTTCACCGATATGTTGGATATATACAGCTTAATCATGATGATAAGGGTGCTGTTTGGAATTCATTTTTGAATAAATTTAATAAAAACCTATATCAGATAATTAAAAGGTTACAAAAATAGAGTAATTCGAATTCAGTTGAACATTTAAAAATTGTTAATGAACTTCATGGATCATTAAATATAATCAGATTAACGTATCAATTATATTTTAAAATAGTTCATAGTTTTATAAAACTATGAACTTTTTTATTAAACTTTTAAATAATTATATTAAATATTTATAAATATGTTTTAGATTATTATAATATATTTAACATTATAAAAATAAATTAAGTTATTTTTATATATGATATTGATTTAATTAATTAAATTATTAAAATTAAATACAATATAAAGTTGTATATTAGATTTTATTTTTTGTTAAATTTAAATTCTTTTATTTTAAAACGCTTAGAATCACTGACGAATTTATAATTTTGAATTACAATTTACGTGAATACTTCGATCTTCTTGCATTTATAGGGAAATAGAACTTTTAATTGCAATTAAAAATGGTCTAAATTAAAAATTTATTAAAAAATATATTTACGAATAATTATTTTAAAATAATTATTTTGCATTTTTAAGATATGGATGTTTTTAAAATTTTACGAATCGTTATTAAATTCATTTAACATTTAAATATTTTTTTTTCGGAACCAAAAATAATGTATAATTATGCATAAATAAAATATTAAAATATTAAATTTACAATTTATAAATCAATTTTATTCTTATAATTTTACAATATAAAAAACAACAAAACATCATTAAACATTTATTCAAACTATTAAGCAAAAGCTTTTTATGGATGGATAATAAACAATATGCTTTGTATTATAGGCACTAAAATATAAATAAATATTATTTATCTTTATTTTTGATCTTATCAACTCTGTTTTTCCGGTAATATAACCTCTGACAGAAATATTGAAACTGTATTCTTGATGCGACTATTTTATGCTATTTTTTAGAAAGTTTAATGTATTTTACTTTTTCTTATAATGTATAATTATGCATAAATAAAATATCAAAATATTAAATTTAAAATTTACAAATCAACTTTATGGATGGATAATAAACAATATTCTTTGTATTTGAATAAGATTTACCAGATAATCAAATTTCACCAGAGGAAATACGTTCTTAGCACGTATCTGGCCTCGCTGCTATGTTGAGTAGAGGAATTAGGGCCGATACCTGATAAATTAGCAGTTCCTCCAGATGACCTATATTCCTTATTCTGATACAACGCCTGCTTTTTATGAGTTAAATCATAAAAAATGATTTTTATTTTAAATTTCAATTTTAAATTTTAACTTGATAAATTTTTTAATCATTATTTATTATTTAATTATTAATTATTTATTTTATTTATAATTACCTTTAATTAAAATACGGTATTAATATAATATAGAAAAATAAGTGTTTTATCCTTATTATGATACAACGTCTGTTATTTATTAGTCAATTCATAAACATTATATTTTACTTAAAATTTCAATTTCAATTTTAACTAAAATTGAAATAAAGTCATAAAAATTACTTTTAGTTTAAATTTTGGCCTTAACTTATTAGAAATTGTATAAATCCTTTATCTTATATAATTATTTATTATTTATCATTTATTTTTAATTTATATATAGTAAAAGCATACATGTACTCGGTTATCTGATCTGATTTCTTCAAATATAACAGATGATATTTTCTTATATTTAATTTTTCTCATCATCAGGAACTACTATGTTATCATAATTTGCCCCTTTCCTCGTTAATAATTCGATAATAATTATGTCGAATTATAATTTATTTATTTTATCATGTAACTTACAAAATATTCTTCAGTAGATAAATGAACTGAATCTTAATCGTGTTTGTTCTATTTTCATCATTTGTTCAAAATACAATCGGACAATTAATAGCATACAAACGCTTTAAGCTAGATTTTTTAAGATAATTTATAATGTTTTGACCTTTAAAGGCGAAAGTAATTCTCTTGATGAAATAGCCAATTCTTAATTCTCTTAGCTACTCTTGATAAGATGGCTAAGATTGCATTCAACATTTTTACATTTCACATCTATAAGCATCTGGGAAAACGTCTGGTGGATATTACATTGTTTTTTATTCTCGATTTATTTAAATATTGTTAAGTAAATTTTAATATATGACTCATTGAGCTGTCTAGGGTTGTTGTACTTCAATCCAGTTGTGCAGGAGACCCCAGCACTGATAAGACTCAAAGGTCGAAGTAGCATAGAGTTAGTTTATGTTGTTTGAGTCTCCTATTATTTCAATCAGAATAGAAATAGTCGGGAAAAGTAATCCGTATATATGATATTTTAATATATTTATTCGTTATATTTTTACGGCTTCAAGGCCGTTCATTGGAATTAATTATCTATTAATTAATTATTAATAAACAATTAATTAATAATTAATTATGTTTAGCTAGTCAACATTATATTCAAGAAATTTCTTAAGAAAGTTACAACAGAAACACCATAACGTCGGTCTATTTAATAAAGGAATGTCTTGCTTGGCTAATTCGTTTAAAAGTAAGCCTTCAAAAAGCACACAAGGTTCAATTGTATATAATACCCTGTAAATCATGCGATAATGTCTATATAGGACAACCGTTGATTACAAGAGTTTCCCAGCATTGCAAAAATATAGAACAATCTTGAAAAGTAAGCGCCCTTGTTGAACATAGAATTAGAATGAACCATGTCATTTATTTTGACAACTTACGAGAAGTGCCCAAAGAGTGTGCATTATTAAAGAGAGTATATTTAAGGAGAGTGAGACCATTCCGCTTAAATTTCTTGTAAAGCATGTAAGCCAGACGCGAAAGAATAAAGAATGTCGTTTCGTCACTGATGGGTGACGAAACGGCACTGATGAGTCATTGTGATGACGAAACGGCATTCGTCATTCTTTTTCGCGTCTGGCTTACAAGTTTTAAAGAGAGTGTGTATTACCTTATTATTTGAGGGTTTCTACCATAAACTTTACCACACATTTGATAACAATAAGCCTGATGCAATTCTCGTATTGCTACCAGATTCTTTTACAGTAAGATAAACTGAGCATTGACTTTTGATTTTTGTTCTTATTGAATTACATATAATTCCTAAATTGTAATTGTTTTTTGTAGATCTGAAGATGAATGCAATTGTATTCAAAAATTAATAAAATAAATTTAAAGACCTCGTTTGTCTACTAATTTCTCTTGTTTTTATTCAAATTGTATTCAGCTTTACAATTTCTCACAGTTATAAATTTATATAAACTAACTTTAACAAATGAACGTTTTTATAACTCAAGACTACTTGTATATTTTATTTGCAAAGAGTAAACTTTAATAAATAAAACAGCTTAGTTGATAACAATGCTGAGTGCATTTTCGTAGGTATCGTTATATCGGATTTAGCAGTAATAATCTCCACGGATATTGCTGGACAACGCCCTTTCAAAGTCTCCGCGCCCGTCCTAATTGCAACAAATAGAAATATTTAGAAAATTGATTATTTTATAGATTCATAAAAAATGGATTTTTAAGATGTAATGATTTGATCATAACTTTGGGTTGATAAAGATTTAAATGAGCAAATATAAATAGACGAACTTTAAATGATTAAATTTGAAAGTATTATTGGTACTGGATCAGAAAATTTCCTCTTTTCTTTGATCCAGCTCCAATAATTCTAAATTAATTTATTTTAAATTCAAGTATATTTTATTTTAATCAATACTTTATATATTTTATTATATATTAAGAAAATATATTTGAATTTAATAAAATATATTTTAATTTAAAATAAATTAATTAAAAATTATTAGAGCTGGATCAAAGAAAAGAGGATTTTTTATTTATATTTCGCAAACTTCTGTTTGCATCTTCAGAAAATTACTGAATATGCTAATATAGGTTAGCGAAATGTCAAAACATTTCCCCTTTTATTTGATCCAGCTCCTATAATTCTTTATAAATAATTGATCACTATCAACTATTTACAATCATTCGACATTGTTAAGGAGCAACTGGCCTGCAGGTAATTTTCTGAAGATGTTAATAGAGGTTACCGAAATATCAAATAAAATTTTCCAATTTTTTGATCCATCTCCAATAATTCTTTATGTTGTAATTGTTTGAATTAATTAAATTAAAAAATTATTATTTTGACTACAAAATTAGTGTTGCATAAGGAAACATTATATCTACATAAGCAAGCAAGTAAAAATGAGTTAAGTACGATATCTATTGATAGTTGTTTTATCAACTTGATATAAAGACTTGAAATCATCTTAGATTTATAAATTGTAATAAAGGATAATACCTTTAGTTTCACACCTTTAGTTTGCTTGCGAAATGCGAGAGGTGTGAATATTTCTGCAGATTCACTTTTTAGAATTAGATCACATTTCTGTATTTTTTTCATCCTGTTTGCTATGATCGTATAGATAGAACTTGCATAATTAATATGGCCAAAAAAGACTTTGAACTGCCGGTACTTTAGTATTCGATGGATTAGTGTGGAGATATAAATTGAAGAGGGGTTAAACATTAGCAGATAGAGTAGCTAACTTTGCTAGGACCATTCTATAACAGATGGAAGTAATGATATTTATTCATACTCAATGTACTCCTTATAATTGGTTAGCGCAGACAAGAAGTTTTGAAAAATAAAATTTTTTAAACTTCGAAATACGAAGGCATACAGTAAGTCGTTCTCACAAAATGCACCAACATTGTCTGAACAGCAAATACACAGGCAATATATTTTCATGCCATTCATGATTTTTAATGATATTTTGCCATTCATCAATTTTTAAGCCGATTAAGAACTAATTCTGATTTTGAAAAGTTTATGTAGTACTCTTTATGTGAACCAAATTATTGAAGCTATCTCCACACCTCCGGCACTTCGCTAGCTCTCCCAATAAATTTATCGTCATCGGCGTGCCATAATTGACACATCAGAATTGATTTGTCAATTAGTGCTAATTAAGAAATTACAAACGCAGCCATGGATAATGGATCTTCTTGTGTCATCAGACTTTTGTGATTTTCGGTTGTAAATCAGTAATGTCGGACTTATCATTTGCAGTTCGGTTGACTTATCTGAACAGGTTTTATCGGCATTCACTAACAATAACTTCTTATTGACTTTATTTACAAAACATTCATCAACGATTGAATGAATTTTCAAAATGACAGCCTTTTGATATGCAAATAGTTCATTATAACCTGCTATAGATTGCAAGCTTGAGATTGCTATAACAAAGATTACCTTGCCTAGTATTATTCTGGTAACCTCACCAACACAGGTGGATAATGATATATATAATTATACATAATGATGTCGTTGGTCTCAAAGATCCCACCGAAGGGCTATGCCTTATTATTATAGTTTAAGCTGTTAAGCTGTCTTATAGTTTAAGCTGTTAAAATTGTTTTGTTTGTGAATAAAATATTTAGAGAAAATTTTAACAGCTTACATCCAAAATAATTTGACTGATTACAGTTATCACAAAAGCAGTCGATAGAAAACTGATGTCGGTACTTTGCTGGACTACACTCAACGATCAGCATACTATTCGTCACTACTAGACGTCAGAGATGACCGGCAGCGCTCATCGGTAGTATTAGCCATCTCTATGACGTTTCGGCTGCCTGCGTGACTTTTAAAAAAGTGCATACCTGATAAATTGCTTAAGTTTCAGGCAGCAAGATACAAGATGGGAGAAAGTGGGGATCCTTGAGGCAAACCTGTAATAGGGTATAACACACGTACATCAGGGTCGTCTTCATAGTAGAGCCGCTTAGAACACAGTAATATCTCCACTCTGTTAACAATTTTCGCAGGTACCCTGAGAGACTTGAATGAGGAAACAACAAAGGGAATAAAGATGCGGTCAAATGCAGCTAAAAAGTCAAGGAAAAGTAGCGCTCATCAGTAGTATGCTCTATTTCGATGACGTTTCGTCTGCCTGTGTGACTTTTGAAAAAGATCATTTTCGATAAATTGCTTAGGTTCCAGTGGCAAAAAGCTCGTAAACTTGAAACTTGCTTATCAGATCATCTATATCATGCGATCCATTTGTAGCTGCATCGCGTCGTTCGTTGTATTTCAAAGCTTTCCATTTGTTGAATTAATACATGTCTCCCCTTTCTTCTACTTGATATTTCCATCAATTATAATTCAATTTGCTGATAATTAAAAAAATTCTTATGTACGATGAAAACGGATTAAAATTACTAATTAAAAATCGTAAAGTTTGTCGTTAAAATTGCCGATTAAAACTTGCTTTGATCAACGAATTGCTGGATTCATGTCACTTCTAGAAGACTAATTTAGCATCGAAATGATGGAGTACTCGGCAACAATAAAATAAAGTATCCTTCATTCTATTGTGTCTTCATTGCCATAAAGTTTACATTGCTACTATCATTCGATTAGTATTGCAAAGGCAAAATAAAGGAAAATTTCACGCGAAGGCTTACGATATAATAGTGTCAATTAATTGAGTTATTAATTAATTATTAATTAATAATAAAAAAATTAATTAAAATGAATTATTAATTAATTAATTAATTATTATTAATTATATTTTTAATTAATTGTATAATTAAAAAGACTTTCAATGGTTAATATGAAATATGATATTAGTTTTATATTTCAATTATACTTCAGGACAACTTGTGATCGTCCTCATTAGGATTTGTTTATGTGAACAATAAGCAATTGCTATATTGTAATTTCAATAGTTAGTCTCTCTGGATACTGTTAGGAAATATGTCACTTCATTATTAACTGGTCAGTTTTACATTACTCACAACTCTCTTATATAATTCAAACTTATAAAATAGACAAACTGCGATCTACTTACGTAGTAATCATTAGGATAAGGGTATCCATGACAATAAGCACCTTGTCGATTTTTGGAAACTCTAAAATTCATGATCTCTCCGATATTATGACTTCTGAAAGCTGGATCGTTCACACGGTAATAACCCGAATCGTAAATAATATCATTATCAATTGAACTTAGCGGCCGATATCTTGAGTATCCATCATTATAAGACCTGATTGACGATCGGTACCCACCGCAAGTATCATGGTAATAAGAATCGCCATATTTGTCAGCAATTCTTCTGGAATTAATTTTACTACCAGACGAAAAATATTTTGACATGTCATCCACGTCATATATCTTCGGAGCATTCCGTTCAAAAATGACTGGAGGTTTACGTTTTACCACAATCAATTTACCGTGATATTCATAGGAATCAAGATCAGACAATACTCCATGTTTTCTAAATTATAAAATGATCAATGAAGGTGCGAAAACAAAAAGATTATTAAAATAGAAACATCATACGAACTATATGATATATCATATATCATGATATATCTGTGAATATGTGGTATATCTGTAAATAACTTGGCTCAACGCGCAAAAGCTTAATTGTTTGAACACTGACATGCCTTCTACATCACTATCAACACGATTTCTGTCAAAAACGATCATGATTATCACGAAAATTACCTACTCTGGAATTTTGTGGGTCGACGCTGTTTCGAGAGGCAGTTTTACTGATGTTCTGTAATTTGACTTTAGTCAGACCTTTATTATGTGTTACGGAGCACTGATTTTAGACATGCCCTCTACATCACTATCAACACGATTTCTGTTAAAAACGATCATCATTATCACGAAAATTACCTACTCGGGAATATCGTGGGTCGACGCTGTTTCGAGAGGCAGTTTTACTGATGTTATGTAATTTGACTTTAGTCAGACCTTTAAGTGTTACGGAGCACTGATTTTAGACATGCCCTCTACCTTACTATCAACAGGATTTCTGTCAAAAACGATCATGATTATCACGAAAATTACCTACTCTGGAATTTTGTGGGTCGACGCTGTTTCGAGAGGCAGTTTTACTGATATTCTGTAATTTGACTTTAGTCAGACCTTTATTATGTGTTACGGAGCACTGATTTTAGACATGCCATCTACATCACTATCAACACGATTTCTGTTAAAAACGATCATCATTATCACGAAAATTACCTACTCGGGAATCTCGTGGGTCGACGCTGTTTCGAGAGGCAGTTTTACTGATGTTATGTAATTTGACTTTAGTCAGACCTTTAAGTGTTACGGAGCACTGATTTTAGACATGCCATCTACATCACTATCAACAGGATTTCTGTCAAAAACGATCATGATTATCACGAAAATTACCTACTCGGGAATTTTGTGGGTCGACGCCGTTTCGAGAGGCAGTTTTACTGATGTTCTGTAATTTGACTTTAGTCAGACCTTTATTATGTGTTACGGAGCACTAATTTTAGACATGCCAACTGCATCACTATCAACACGATTTCTGTTAAAAACGATCATCATTATCACGAAAATTACCTACTCGGGAATCTCGTGGGTCGACGCTGTTTCGAGAGGCAGTTTTACTGATGTTATGTAATTTGACTTTAGTCAGACCTTTAAGTGTTACGGAGCACTGATTTTAGACATGCCATCTACATCACTATCAACAGGATTTCTGTCAAAAACGATCATGATTATCACGAAAATTACCTACTCGGGAATTTTGTGGGTCGACGCCGTTTCGAGAGGCAGTTTTACTGATGTTCTGTAATTTGACTTTAGTCAGACCTTTAAGTGTTACGGAGCACTGATTTTAGACATGCCATCTACATCACTATCAACAGGATTTCTGTCAAAAACGATCATGATTATCACGAAAATTACCTACTCGGGAATTTTGTGGGTCGACGCCGTTTCGAGAGGCAGTTTTACTGATGTTCTGTAATTTGACTTTAGTCAGACCTTTATTATGTGTTACGGAGCACTAATTTTAGACATGCCAACTGCATCACTATCAACACGATTTCTGTTAAAAACGATCATCATTATCACGAAAATTACCTACTCGGGAATCTCGTGGGTCGACGCTGTTTCGAGAGGCAGTTTTACTGATGTTATGTAATTTGACTTTAGTCAGACCTTTAAGTGTTACGGAGCACTGATTTTAGACATGCCATCTACATCACTATCAACAGGATTTCTGTCAAAAACGATCATGATTATCACGAAAATTACCTACTCGGGAATTTTGTGGGTCGACGCCGTTTCGAGAGGCAGTTTTACTGATGTTCTGTAATTTGACTTTAGTCAGACCTTTATTATGTGTTACGGAGCACTAATTTTAGACATGCCAACTGCATCACTATCAACACGATTTCTGTTAAAAACGATCATCATTATCACGAAAATTACCTACTCGGGAATCTCGTGGGTCGACGCTGTTTCGAGAGGCAGTTTTACTGATGTTATGTAATTTGACTTTAGTCAGACCTTTAAGTGTTACGGAGCACTGATTTTAGACATGCCCTCTACCTTACTATCAACAGGATTTCTGTCAAAAACGATCATGATTATCACGAAAATTACCTACTCTGGAATTTTGTGGGTCGACGCTGTTTCGAGAGGCAGTTTTACTGATGTTCTGTAATTTGACTTTAGTCAGACCTTTATTATGTGTTACGGAGCACTAATTTTAGACATGCCAACTGCATCACTATCAACACGATTTCTGTTAAAAACGATCATCATTATCACGAAAATTACCTACTCGGGAATCTCGTGGGTCGACGCTGTTTCGAGAGGCAGTTTTACTGATGTTATGTAATTTGACTTTAGTCAGACCTTTAAGTGTTACGGAGCACTGATTTTAGACATGCCATCTACCTTACTATCAACAGGATTTCTGTCAAAAACGATCATGATTATCACGAAAATTACCTACTCGGGAATTTTGTGGGTCGACGCTGTTTCGAGAGGCAGTTTTACTGATGTTATGTCAGTTTTACTCAGGAATTTTACGATATTTAATTAAACTTAATAATTAAAATTGTGATATTATTAACTTATCAACAGGAATATGTAAGTTTCCTCAAATACAACAAATTATATTTTATTGATATTTTTGAAAATTTATATTCAACAACTTTTTGTTAAAAAATATCTTAATTAATTTAAATGATTTTCTAATAAAACAATATTATTACATATTATATTAATTCATAAATTTTTAATATTTTATTTATTATATTTAATATTATTTTGTATGCATAAATGCTCATGCAAAAATATATTTTTTGTAAATTTAAATACACAATTTTAAAATATAAGTTAATAGTCGTTTTTATTGATGTTAATTTAATGTTTAATATGTTCAAATCTAGATATACACCTTCTTTATCATCAATTATAGTTTTATTAAGAATTAGGCTACCTGAATAAATTTGTTCGCTTATTGAATAAAAATTATTTGAGTTAAATGCACATATACCATCAATTTATCGAAATATATATTTCATATCTTTATGATATGAAATATATGGGCTACTATTAGTTTCTATTGAAACAAATTTCAAATATATAAAATCAGTTGAATTAAAATTATTAGAGTTTATACACATTAATCATCAATATATCTATTTTTAATATGACAGATTAATAGTAGTTTTAGTTGGTCTTAATTTAATGTATACACCTAGAAAAATACAATTTTATCATCAATATTGGTTATATTAAAAATAAGACTACTTGGATAAGTGTGTTCGATAATTGAATAAAAATTATTAAAGGTAATACACATATATCATCAATATATCGAAACATATATAGTTGATATATAGAAACTATATCTAAATATGGTTTATTTATATATATTTTTTATATAGTTTAGTTTCATTTTTTAACAGTTATGAACAAATTCATATTATATAAAGCTTACAAATAAATTTGTAAGCTTTATAAATTTATAAGCTTACTATAAATTTGTTTATATATTTTTTATTCCATTTAATGATATAAAATAAAGATATAGTAGCCTTATTTGAAATATGTTATGCATCTATTAAATTATTTAAATGATTTTGATCATACTTATCATCCATACATGATTTAAAAAAATAAAATCATTACATATTATGGCGACTCTTAAAATTCCATTATTTAATGTATTATATTATTAAATGGTATATAGGAATGCTAATTCAAATTATATTATTTAATATAATACAATATAATACAATTGGTATATAATTAATATAATATAATTAGTATATAATATAATTTATTATTTTTTTATATAATAACATATGCATTAATGATCATGATATTAATATTAATGATATTTTGATATGCATTAATGATCATGCAAAAATATGTTTATTTTAAATTTAAATATGTCATCTATACGATATAAATTAATAGTAGTTTTAGTTAATGTTAATTTAATGTTCATATCTAGATATACACCTTCTTTATCATTAATATTGGTTTATTGTAAATTTAAATATGTCATCTTTACGATACAAATAATAGTTTTAATCGATGCAAAGATATCTTTTTTATGAACAATAAGTAGATATTCTGAAATTATTTTTAATTTATTTAAACATTTCGCCTTTACAGTAGGCTTTTTAGCCTTTTGACAAGCAAAGTTATCGTAATTTTATTTAGTTAGAATACAGTTTGGTCTGCCTTTGTATAAACTATTGCAATATACGATCTCTTAAGATAAGTATAAACTTCTATAAATTAAGCTTTTGTCTAATGTCTAATTAAATTATTTTTAATTTAATTAAATAACTTAAATAAATAATAATTGTTAATTAAATAAAAGTAACATTTGAATGTTAATATAATTATTATAATCACTGACTTATAAGCCTTTTCGCCGTGCCTCTTAGCGACATTGGTGAATTATAAATAGACTTAATATGAATCAAAGGATTTTCTGAAGAATTCTGAATACTTCTAAAATCACAAAAAATGTTTCTTTAAGGATATTAAAGTATTCAAGATAAAGATTTTATAATATTTTTAGTTTTCTCAATGATTAAATATAATAAAATGATTATATAATAGAATGGTTAAATGATGTAATGATATATTTTAAATATTAATTATTAAATGGGATATTTTGAGAAAACGCAGTAAGTAGATATTCTGAAATATCGGTGTTCTAAAATATCTGTACAAAAAAGAAACGTATATCCTGATGATAATAACTAAAACACGATAAAAAGATGCAAGAGGTATCGTTTCGGGTGGCTAGCTCGATAGACTCGTTTCTAGATAAGTGACAAGTAACCTGATGCATTGCTCGAGCACCCACAGTAAAAGCTACTTTTTATTTATATGTAAATCGGTATAAAATATGAAAATTTACGCCCACACATTTTTAGATAGTGTCTAATAGGATACGAAGGGTTAAAACTTATATTTAACTGATTAATAATATGTTAAAACATTTAACTTATCAACATTTATAAATTCATTTTATTAAAATGCATTAATAAAATGGATATATTAATTTATTTTATAATAAATTAATAAAAAATATTAAAATTCAAATATTTAATCCGCTTTCTTGCTTTAAGATTTTATTTGAAATTGGTATTTTCATTCGTATATTTTGCGGAAAATTTAAAATGTCACCTATTTGATCATATACTTGTATTTTCAGTAATAGAAATTAAATTTTATTTTATTAAAATTACCAAAATATCTCTGAAGATGGCAGCCGTAACTGCGCCATACTGTAAAGTCTATATTTAATAGGTTTTAAATATTATTTTTTAATAGGTTTTAAATATCATTTTTAGATAGTGTTAACAGGTCATTGAAATGACCTGTTATGTTATTAGGTTTCGCCTCTATTCCTATACCAAGCATTACAGCGAGGCTCTTACATGCAATGATGTATTTCCTCTGGTGAAATTTGCTTATCTAATATAAAGTATATTATTTATTATCAATCCATAAAAATTTTCGCTCAAGAGTTTAAATTTATTTTCAATAATATTTTGATTTATTTATAATTCTACTATTTTCTGTTGATTTATTTTTATTTTTAAATGATTTTGAAGAAATCCAACATCGTTACAAATTGCTGTAATTCTTAAAATTTCATTATTTAATGTATTATATTTTATATTATATGGTATACATGAATGCTCATGCAAAAATATGTTTCTTGTAAATTTAAATATGTCATATTTACGATATAAATTAATAGTAGTTGAAATTGATGTTAATTTAATGTTCAAATCTAGATATATACCTTCCTTATCATTAATATTGGTTTTATAAGAATAAGGCTTTCTGGATAAATTTGTTCGCTTTTTCAATAAAAATTATTAAAGGTAATACACATATATCATCAATATATCGAAACATATATTTCATATCTTTATATAATTTAGATTTATTTTTTACACAGCTATGAACAAATTCATATTCTATAAAGCTTAAAAATAAGTCATCTATAATGTACAGGAATATATTATAATATTATAATATATAATATATAAATACAGGAAAGTATAAACCTAGTCCTCCCCCATTGGGCGTAAGATTTGCGCCTACCACAGACGCCTAGCCCCAATTGGGGACTAGACGTCTGTGGTAGGCGCGTTCTTAGTTAAGCTACCCGACGAAGGTTGTAAAAAAGCATGCAGGTTTATACTTTCCTGTTCGTGTTAATTAAAAAAGTTATATTAAAATTCTTTCATACTATTATTTTTAATAGTTTATATCTAGTATATCTATATCTAGTATATATACTAGTCTAGAAGCAAGCCTAATATACATAATTTATAATATATAGAATATTAAACTATTCTAAAAACTAAAATCGCGTTTAAAATATCTTTTTAAGTGATAAATATAAATATGATTCATATTTATAATCTAATCTAATTCATATTTTCCAAAATATGAATTAGATAAGTGTAAACATGCGACATATAAGATACAATTTCAAAACAAAGTGTTTAAAGATTACCTCTCACTCTTTCTATCATCTTTGAGATTTTTATTGCTTTTAACCGATTCTGCCTCGGAAGATGAAGTAGTGAATGCCGAGTCAGATTGTACCTGTTGTTTCGATATGCGCATCTTCTCTGCTGTTTTGCTACTCAAATGGAAAGTGAGGAAAAAATGAATTTATCTACAATTTATTTCCTCAAATAGGCATGATACTGTACAAAGGTTTTGATAAAGCAACGCTTTTAGTGTGCATGTCTGTACGCTTTTTATAAACGTCATATTGTCGAAACAGAATATACTGCAACATTTCAATATTTAAAATATGACACAGGTACGTAGCCCTAGTGAAAATTTAACAGAATAAAAGTTTAACTGTATTTTATAGTTTACGTTATCATAACTTACAACAGAGCAAATAAAACATTTTTATTACAAGCCGCATTTTCACCTGCTAAGCATTAGTCATTTGTCGAAGAATAAAAGAAAACATATCGGTTTTGATTAAAATTCAAACACTGCCGTTTAGGTGTGTACGACTACTTGCAGAATTCGCAACAAAACCTCAAATCCTTTCAGCGATTTACCATAATGCGTTTCTAGCAAAGTAACTGGTTATTAGACTAGTCTAACACTAATACGTACTTATTAGACTAGTTTAATGCAGTCAAGACTTAAATGTATATACAATGTGATGAAGAAAATTTAAAAAAGTAAATGTTTTTATTTGAAGGTTAATATATTTTGGTTTAAAATTTTAATGATTTTGAACTATTTACTAAACAATAGGTTTGTGAACCGATAAAATCAAGGGACACAATAAATGAATAAACAAAATAATTCAAATCATTTAACTGAGTCCACGTATTTTGATAAAATATCATTTATTAGAATTAAGATTATAGGTCATCTGGAGAAACTGCTATGTTATCAGTTAATGGTGGGTATAATCCATTCCAAATGATGTATTTCCTCTTATTTAATTATCTAGTGTAATATTTTTAACATAGAGTATATAATTGGCGATTCACCCATTATAAATTTCACTTCAAACTAAAAATTTATTCTCATTAAGATTTCGCTGAAGAAATTTACGAAGAAATTTTCTTAGTTCATACTATCGATGGGAATTCTTAAATTATAATTCTATGTTTTTAAATAGTTGATACTGATCCATTATTGATAAATAATTATTGGAGCTTGATCAAAGAAACGGTCAGAAATACTGAAGCTATGTATTCTTGATACGATATTATTTTTCTGCTAATTTTCAAGCAAGTTTAATGGATTTTTTCTTTATCTTATAAGTTTACAAAACAACAAAAATATTTTTTAATATCATTTGGTCGGCTTCATAAATTATCCTCGTGTGAATTCTTTAATCCTAGATGCAGCACTGTACACTACAATCAGCGTAGGTGGACCTCATCAGCAGTGAGCCTACGCCTACCTTTCGTGTTTCGGTCCTTTAATGATCTGCTGAAATTTTCATCTGCTGCCTTTCTGTAAAAACGAACGATACAGTTTGTTAGGAAAACATTTCCTATTGTGCAAACTGTACGTTGTTTCCGTCTTTTGTAACAAAAAGACGGAGATAACACTACAGTTGCCGGAAACAACCGACAATCTGTCTTTTGAATTTTCTTGACAGGAAACCGGAATCTGCCAGGTTAATAGAATGAATAATTGCATACACGAGCGAGTATCATCATTTGGTCGGCTTCATAAATTATCCTCGTGTGAATTCTTTAATCCTAGATGCAGCACTGTACACTACAATCAGCGTAGGTGGACCTCATCAGCAGTGAGCCTACGCCTACCTTTCGTGTTTCGGTCCTTTAATGATCTGCTGAAATTTTCATCTGCTGCCTTTCTGTAAAAACGAACGATACAGTTTGTTAGGAAAACATTTCCTATTGTGCAAACTGTACGTTGTTTCCGTCTTTTGTAACAAAAAGACGGAGATAACACTACAGTTGCCGGAAACAACCGACAATCTGTCTTTTGAATTTTCTTGACAGGAAACCGGAATCTGCCAGGTTAATAGAATGAATAATTGCATACACGAGCGAGTATCATCATTTGGTCGGCTTCATAAATTATCCTCGTGTGAATTCTTTAATCTTAGATGCAGCACTGTACACTACAATCAGCGTAGGTGGACCTCATCAGCAGTGAGCCTACGCCTACCTTTCGTGTTTCGGTCCTTTAATGATCTGCTGAAATTTTCATCTGCTGCCTTTCTGTAAAAACGAACGATACAGTTTGTTAGGAAAACATTTCCTATTGTGCAAACTGTACGTTGTTTCCGTCTTTTGTAACAAAAAGACGGAGATAACACTACAGTTGCCGGAAACAACCGACAATCTGTCTTTTGAATTTTCTTGACAGGAAACCGGAATCTGCCAGGTTAATAGAATGAATAATTGCATACACGAGCGAGTATCATCATTTGGTCGGCTTCATAAATTATCCTCGTGTGAATTCTTTAATCCTAGATGCAGCACTGTACACTACAATCAGCGTAGGTGGACCTCATCAGCAGTGAGCCTACGCCTACCTTTCGTGTTTCGGTCCTTTAATGATCTGCTGAAATTTTCATCTGCTGCCTTTCTGTAAAAACGAACGATACAGTTTGTTAGGAAAACATTTCCTATTGTGCAAACTGTACGTTGTTTCCGTCTTTTGTAACAAAAAGACGGAGATAACACTACAGTTGCCGGAAACAACCGACAATCTGTCTTTTGAATTTTCTTGACAGGAAACCGGAATCTGCCAGGTTAATAGAATGAATAATTGCATACACGAGCGAGTATCATCATTTGGTCGGCTTCATAAATTATCCTCGTGTGAATTCTTTAATCCTAGATGCAGCACTGTACACTACAATCAGCGTAGGTGGACCTCATCAGCAGTGAGCCTACGCCTACCTTTCGTGTTTCGGTCCTTTAATGATCTGCTGAAATTTTCATCTGCTGCCTTTCTGTAAAAACGAACGATACAGTTTGTTAGGAAAACATTTCCTATTGTGCAAACTGTACGTTGTTT